>VZRH01003314.1:502986-629497 GCA_013397555.1 Urocynchramus pylzowi | reverse complement strand
TCGAGGGGTCCCGGCGGGTCCCGGCGGGTCCCGGCGTCCTGCGGGCGGCCGGAGCTGTCGGTGACGCGTTGGCTGAGACATTCGTGCTCGGAGCCAAGCGGCCGGGCGTCGCGACGGAGGGGGGCCCTGGGGCAGCGGTGGCCTGGAGCCGGCTCCGGGGCCGGGCTGGGGACGCGCCTGGAGGAGCAGCTCCAGCGCTTCCCTCTCTAGCCCGGTGCGGGCGGCGACCGGGCCGGGCCGGGCCGGGCCGGATCCGGGCGGACACACTGCTCCGGCACCGCACGGGCGAGCTGTGCCCGGGCCTGGCCTTCTGCCGAGCCCCTCTCGCGACATGGGTTGCGCCTTGCTGAGTTAGTCAGGGACTCTCAGCGGGACAGGGAGCTCCTGTATCCCAACCTGGAAAACACATGATGAACTTCAGTTTCATTAAATGTATTATTGGAGGCGCTGCAGACAAAAAGTACACCAAATA
Organism: Urocynchramus pylzowi; assembly: GCA_013397555.1. Classification (NCBI taxonomy): domain Eukaryota; kingdom Metazoa; phylum Chordata; class Aves; order Passeriformes; family Fringillidae; genus Urocynchramus; species Urocynchramus pylzowi. The sequence goes on along the minus strand of VZRH01003314.1, from coordinate 629,025 downwards.
TCAGCATTTGCCTTGTTTTGTTTGGCTGATCCTCTGCTGTAACAGAGACACCATGTCCCTCTGGAGCAGGCAGCGGGCAGGCACTGGTGACAAGGTGAAACATTTCTCCTCTGACACTGTGATAGGACTAATTGTCTCCCCCAAGCAGATCAGCGTTGGATCACATACCATGCTTAATCTGCCTCCTATTACACCGCTTTGTCAGTATCTTCTTTGCCCTCTGGTTCTTCAGCACTTCATATGGGGAATTCTGCTTCAGCATGTGCAGGTTGTGAGTGTGAAGTGGTGTGAAACTTGATTCTGAGGGATTATAAAATGTGGGCAATGTTGTGAGGATTGTATGGAAGTGCTGTGAAATGAAGCGTATGGAGCATAATCTTGCATTTTTCAGAGCAATTTTGTGTCCACAGATATGGGCCTTCTGGTAAAAGGGAGCAGTTGTGCTGTAATTAAATAGATATTTGATGTCTTTGTCTATTCTTCACAGTAAGTATAGAGAAAACACGGAGGAAAAGTTGTGGTTATGAGAGGAAGAATGAGCACAAGGTTGTTTTCAAAGCAACAAAAATTGTCACTTTCACTTATACGACTGAAAACGTTGCCGTAGGAAAAGATAAATGGATAAAGGCAATGAACTCTTGTGGCGTTTACTCCTCTTTTAAGTCTGTTATATAATAAGCAAATACTCAACAGTATCTGTGAGTGCTATACATACAATGGACTGTTAGCATGCAGCTAAGTTCTGCTGAAAGCCACTAGTCCTCTAAGTCAGTGAATTTCAGAACCTTTCCTTAGGCTTGTGCTGGCCAACAGAGAGCATCTGCTCCTGCATTTCAAAATTAGTGTGTCAGGGATTACCTGCAATTTTCAGAATGTAGGAGGGCAGCATTTTTGTAAAAAGTAATTAATCATATTAGCAAAATGTTTAAATTTTATTACCATCTGCCTTGTTACTCTACTATCTGTATAGTATCTGTTTTTGTAGCCGAAAATAGGCTGTAGTACTTGTCACTAATGCTAGACTCCAAGCAGCAAAGGAGCTTGTTATTTTTGCTGAAGTGTTGTGGAAAATATTTAGTTTCTTCCTTCATTAAAAGCAAATCAGAAATACAGCTCCTTTTTTGGTTTGTTTTTTTTTTTTTTTTTTTTTTTTTTTTTTTTTTTCTCCTCAAATAAGAATTTGTGAAGTACAAATTTGTTAAATGTTTTCTCAAATGCAGGATACTGCCCAGTTTCAAATTACAAGAGGTGTTTTTGTTCTTTGGCTTGCTTCTGTGAGGCACTTGGCCTTTTTAAGTCCTTTGCTTCTTTTTTTTTCCAATACTAAAACAATGTGAGGATGGAATAATCATTCATATAAGTTCCCTTTTTAGCAGAATAAGACTGTTTTGACAGGCATTGAGAGGAGATAAGGACAGTACAGAGTCCATGTCTTGCAACAGAATGTAGCAGAAAAAAAAGATCCATGCATTTTTGAGTTGCATTTTACAGGACAGTCTTCTGAATTGCATATTCTTTGAATATTAGTGTTGACATACATGCACCATTTGAAATATTTCCTGTGTGAGTTCTTATCCTTTAGAGTTTGTAGTTCTTAACATTATGCTTTTAAATTTGAGTGTGGATGTGCTCTTTAGTTAGCACTCTGCATTTAAAAAGACATGTATGCTTACTGTTACAGCTAGTAAACAACAAAAAAGAAACAATATGCAGTTACATGTTATTATTTATTTATCATGGAATGGTAATGTGATTTAATGCAGCCTGGTCTTATTCTTCTTGAATTAGTGTTACAACTTGTAATGATGGTGGTGCTGAAGTGGCCACAGAAGGGCAGTGGAGCTGGTCTAGGGTCTAGAGAGTGAGTCATACCAGGACCAGCTGTGCCAGCTCTGGGGGCTCAGCCTGGAGAAAAGGAGGCTCAGGGGTGATCTTATCTCCCTACAACTCCCTGACAGGAGGTTGGAGCCAGGTTAGGCTCAGCCTCTTACAGATAACAAGTGACAGGATGAGAGGAAATGGCTTCAAGCTGCACCATGGGAGGTTCAGGTTGGGCATCAGGAGGAAATTCTTTGTGGAAAGGGTTGCATTGGAACAGGCTGCCCAGGGAGGTGGTTATCACTGTCCCTGGAGGTGTCCAAGAAACAACTGGATGTGGTCCTTAGTGCTCTGGTCTAGTTGACAAGGTGGTGATTGGTTAAAGGTTGGACTAGTTGATCTTGGAGATCTTTTCCAACCTTTAATGATTCTATAATGCTATGAATAGTATGAAGCCTATAGCTGATTTCTGAGTCTGGTTTAGCCTCCTGTGTTAAAAGACAGTGCTGCTGGATGGCCTCAGCTCACTCTGTTGGGATGGCAACTGGAAAGCATCCTGGGCCACACTGTCATATTTGCCAAATACCTATAGGGCTTGGCCACACAGTTTTTGCCATTTCAAACCCTAAACCAAGCAGGAAGTTAAAGTTTGGTGTCAAGTTGTATAATAGATGTGCTCCTGCAGCTCCTATTGTACAGCTGACCCAGAGTATAATGGGCCAGTGTAATTGTTGTGCTCTACTGGAATATTTTAGTGCTGTGTTATTTGTAGAAATGGAGAAAGTGTCAATAGTTAAGTGTGAAATATAAAATTTTCACTGAAATACAGTAGCTAAAGGAGAACATAGCATAACAGTTGGTGGTATCAGTCATTTATTTGCATCTTACGAATAAGTTACTACAATCTTAGAAAAATCCACCTGAAAAATATATTTGAATGAGAATGGGTTTTCAGAGGTATGTAATTTAACAACCTTCAAAACAGCATTCTGTGGTGGCTAAATTAAAATTTAATTTTTCTCTAGAAGCAGTGAAAACAGAAGAAAAATCTTGCACCCAAAAAGAATGGGAATGGAATATCTATATAACACTAGTCTGATTATAGAGTGGCTTTGGTCTTCACACTGCACAGATTGATTACTTCCTGGTTTGTTACAAGAATAATTTAATGTTTGCCTCTTTTATTAAAATTTTAACAGCCAAAGAGATGAATTTTATTTACAATTTAGGAATTAGATTAAACTTTCTCTTTCACATTTTTGGTCTCTCTAGGTTGGCAGCCTCGGTGGTTTGTTTTAGACAATGGGATATTGTCATACTATGATTCCCAGGATGATGTTTGCAAAGGCAGCAAAGGAAGTATAAAGATGGCTGTGTGTGAAATTAAAGGTAAGAATTAATAGATTTCTGCTTGAGAAAATTTTAGCTGCCATGAAAATAGAAAAGATCACCAGCCATACATTTTTGCATCACATGTTCTTCCTCCTCTGTTTTTGTTTACATATAGTCCAGTGTGTCAGCTTCATAGTTCACAGATAATAATGAATTGTCACAGATATTAATAATAATAATTATTATTAATAATATTTATTATCACAGATAATGAATTATAATAGTGAATAGAGAGTTCTGTGTTGAGATTTAGAACACACCATTTATTACTTTTTGTTTTTAATAGTTATGTGCACGTGGTTCATGCTTGAAGTTATATCAGCTAGCTGCTTAGTTCTGCTGCTTTTTCCTCTTATGACCAGGGATAGAGACTGAATCATGAAAGCCAGTTTTCCAGAAAAGCAGCAGTGATCCAAAAGTGGAGATTCTTGTAAACCAGAAGTGTTTAGTCTTTTGGTTTCCTGAGTAATTTTTACTTTGGTCACTGTTAGCAGCTGTGCACATGGACAGGTGATGGGTGTATTTGAGACAGTAAGTGAACGGTTTGTTCTGAAGTAAGAGTTTAGTGTATTCCTAACTGTAGGTCAGCCTCCTTGTCTAATAGCAAAGTGTTTTCTAGCTTCCTGTTGCTGTTGACTATGACTTTTTTCTAGATCCTCACAGGTGACTCAGCTTGTGATGTGGGTACTTTCATATTAAAACGTGGAACTTATTTTACATGGGCCACCAAGTATTTTTCATGTGGTAACTCCTTTTTGTTAGTGTTTCTTTAGTGAAGATGAAATCAGTGACATAAAGAGGGGAGGATCACTTTTAAAATTTTTTTTTCTTTTTGCCATTCCAGTTGATTTCACTTGTTACTTTGTTCTTTTGGTGACGGAAAGGGGGAGAAAGGCCAAGCAACTTTGGGCTTTTTCTTACTTAACAGTCGTGCTTTGTGATTTACTGTATTATTGTGGGATATCATAAGCATTTTAAAACACTTCGAGCAGTATTTAATCAATGATTTTTACTCAGTTGAGGTTATTATTATTTCAAATTTTTTTCTCTTCTATCACAAGTTCATGCAACAGACAACACAAGAATGGAGCTAATCATCCCAGGGGAGCAGCATTTCTATATGAAAGCAGTTAATGCAGCTGAAAGGCAAAGATGGCTGGTAGCACTGGGGAGTGCAAAAGCCTGTTTAGCAGATACCAGAACAAAAAAAGAAAAAGGTATGTGTGTTACTAGTTACTAGGTAACACTTCTTCAAATAATCATAGTGCAAATATTGTGGTACAGAGTCACTATTATTGTCTTTTAATATAAATTGTAATTATTTCTAGTCATCTCTATGGTAAATTCCCCCTCAGTATTAGACTTAGAAGTCACCTGCATTGACCTCTTGTATCTTAAGAAGCTGAAATACTACAAGGTGTTGGTGTCACTAGAATAAACATATTGTTTGTAGTTGTGGTGAAGACATTTCATTTCTGATGTTATAGTAACTCTTTATAGTAACTAGTATTTTTTCCGTAATTTCTCTTTAAAGGCTTAATGTAACCATTTGCAGCCACTCTGGTGAGTGGCATAAGTTTTATCCAGTAGTTTTTTCAACATTAAATGGTAGCCAAGAAAGATTTCAACTTTATTTTTCCTGATAATGTGCCTTTTTCATAACAGTTATTAAATTAGCACCAGTTATCCAAAAGTATTGTTTGCTTCAAGTGTAATTCTTGATTCATTGCAGCATTCAGTTTTCCTCAAAAGTTTAAGTGGAAGTTTAAGTGGATTTTCAAATTGATCTTTAAATGAAAAGTGCTAAAAAATTACAATGTGTATGTACATTGTATGCAATAAATTGATATTTCCATTTTTTTCCACAGAAATAAGTGAGACCAATGAATCTCTTAAAACCAAAATGTCTGAACTTCGTCTCTACTGTGATCTTTTAATGCAGCAAGTTCATACCATACAAGAATTTGTTCACCATGATGAGACTCGCTCTCCTCCCAGCATTGAGGTTCACAATTCTAGAATTTCTTTTCATTCCATTATATAATACACCTCAAGTTACTGTTGTTGTCTTAAACCTTATTCATCACCCCAGTGTTGGGAGACTTAACCTAATGTCAATTTTTGAATGCTTGTGTGTAGATGTACTCATAGTGATTTTCTGTGTGTAAAGTACCTGGATGGTTCAACTGTACTTGAACAGTGCCAGGTGTTAGGAACCAGTTGTGTTCCTGAGCCATTTGGTTGAAAGACTGGTAGAGCTATCATATGAGCAATATAATATTTTGTCTTGTTTTGCATCTCTGTTCAAGTAGTTGAAACAATCTTCTTTTGTCCATTCTTACTTTCTTATGTGGGATGGTATTCCATCTTTTTATCAGTGAAAGCTAGTGTTCCAGGCATTGGAAACATGCAGTGGAGATATCTATCTCTGAATGTGCACAAGTACAATACTAGAATGGATTCCTGCTTTTGAATGAAAGGACTGGAAATAGTGAATGACTTCATTCTTTGCACTCTTGCACAGCATGTGAACAATGTTGTTGGTCCTTTAGTGCAAAGCCAGGGGTTGACGCTTAGTCACAACAGAGCAAGTTTTCGGTTCAGGGAGGTGAAATGGACCTGCACCTCCTTGCTCTAGAGTGATAAAACTGTTCACACCTTCTGCTACAATTGATTTATTTTATGAATGACCTTCTGATACCAGTTAGTCATTCTGAGACAAGCTTTGCAGTGAGGCATTGTTGGCTGGTACCCTAAAGAAATTGAGGTATCAAAAAGAAATTCCAATGCTGTCACATGTGTTTTCTTGAATTTGCCTTATGGTAAGGTGTACATTTGATTAAAAAATGGGAAATATAAATTCTTTGTGGTAATGAGGGAAATCAGTGTGTCTGGGAGAGGTGGTGGAAGAAAATTGTATTCACATATTTTAATTTTTTTTTTGCTTATGCTTGTACTTTCATTTACTTTCAGAACATGAATGAAGCCTCTTCCTTGCTTAGTGCCACATGTAATACATTTATCACAACACTTGAAGAATGTGTGAAGATTGCTAATGCCAAGTTTAAGCCAGAAATGTTCCAGCTGCCTCACCCTGATCCCTTGGTTTCTCCTGTGTCACCATCACCTATTCAAATGGTTTAGACATTTTCAAATATTATCTTTTTTTAAGTGTCATACTGGTGGTTAGACTGGGGGGAGGAGGGGCAGAACGCTATGCTATTGTTACGTGCTATGATGTCCACAGTTGAAATCTTGACTGAGTTATAAATCAATACTGGTCCCAAATATAAATCAGTTTTCTGTTCTCAGTTTTTTGCTTTGCAGTTTGCTAGCCTTTACATCATCAGAGTAGTTTATCATATGTGTCAAGGCCCTGTAATGAAGCATCTCATAAATGAATGAGGTTTAACTTTTCCGCAGTTCAGCTGTTTGGTTTTTTTAGAGTACTAACTATACCCTGATCATAAAATTTACATAACTTCACCTTCTGCTTAAGTGCTTTGTGACTTGAAGCACTTCAGCAAGATAGCATATGTTTCAGTGTATGTAATTCAAGATGTTTGTATTAATATATCATTCCCTTATTGAACAAAAAGATATATAAAGATATTACTTGTATAGCTATTCACTATTAATTAATTCCCTTAGAAGGACAGTGTATGGGAAATCAAATGCTTTCTCAGTTCTGTATATGTTTTCCAAGATGAGCTGTATTGTGCAATTCTGTTGTGGGAATCTCTTGCTTTCCATATGGATCTTTAATCTCTTTATCTTCAATCACTTTACTTACAAAGCTGATCATTATGATTTAAAATAATTACTGTTTTTATATGCATAGAGATTCTACAGTAATAGCAGAGAAATCACAGGAAATCGAGAGGCATAATTTGGCTTTATTGTGTAATGAGGAATTTAAACTTCATTTGGTAAAGGAAAAATGTCTTGATACTGTTGTATATCGTAGCAATTAACAATGGCTCCTTGAGGAGCTTCAGTGCAAGAAGGAATGAATTCCACAGATAGGAGGTAGCATCTTTTTGTAGTAAACTATTTCCTGTGTGAATGTTCTAAAACTTTTAATAGTGATGGCATTCCATCTGTTTTCATAGTTTAATCAGATTTTTAACTGAGAATGGTTGCTTTTTATAAAAAAAATATTGCCGTCTCTCTTTGTAAATTTATTTACTGTAAATAAAGTAAAAAGTAATGTAGATATCCATATCATTCTTCTGAGTAACTTGTGACATTTTTGTTGTTGTTTGTTCTTTGGAATTTTTTTTCCCCTAGATGAAGCGTTCCATTAGCCACCCTGGTCCTTGCTATTCAGAAAGGTAATTTTTTGTTTCCTTAAGTTTTTTTCTTGTACAGAACCAAAATTTTGTCCTGCTAGAAGCTTTATGCAAAGGGCTTGTTTTGACAAGTTCATGAAATTAGAGCTTGAAACGCTAACATTCTTTTTCAGTCAGTATTTCTGTTTCTCAGATTATTTCCTTCATTTTTATTTCCACTTTCAGGCTTTGCAGTTGAAATTAAGATTGTTGACTGTGCTATTTTTAGTCTGCTATAGTAGACTAGTATAGTAAAAAGCACTGATACTCACAATTTAATCTACGCACCAAAGTTATTTCCAATTTAAAGTATATAAAATTGGTTGGATTGGAAATAACCAAAGTTATTTCAAATTTAAAGTATATAAAATTTGTGTGGGTTGCCACAGATTTTGCTTACTAATAGATTTCATTTCCTTTGTAGGATTAATCACTCTGTAAAAGAACCAAGTTCATCTCTTCACCGATTTTCTCAGCGGCGCAGAAGAACATATTCGGATACAGAATCTTACAGTGATACACTTTCTGAAGATTCTCAGAGTAAGTTTGAAAGGGAGGGAGTTTTCTTTGTATCTTTCAGTACAATTTATTTCCCCATTTAGAGCAGCACTGATATTGGTATGAGGAAAAATGTTTTATTTGTAAGATTCCTATATTATAAATCCGAGCATTTGTATAGTTTTTTGCCTGGTTGGCTTGTGCTGGCTTCCATCCATATTACAAATGATCTTGCAGCTGGAGTAGTTATATTGAAATCAGTAGGATTACTGGCAAGATAAAATTAAGGCATATCCAGAAAAGGGATATTTGTCCTAATAGACTCTCACATGAATGATTATCTGGTAAGTGGTATGGAATATTGCTGTTTGCCACCTGCTTATTGTCACAGAAGTTATCTTTTTTTGACTTCTGTGAGCTGCAGGGGTGGTTCATTTCTGCATTGTGGAAACTTTGTTCATTTCAGTGGCTTCTTGCCTTTTGTAGAGAACAGCAGAGCTCTGAAGGCACACACTCTTGCCAATAATAAAGATCATGATCAGAATTTAGTCCCTCTTAATTAGATGGGCTGAATTAGTAGTCAGTTCTTCGGTGGTTTTTCCTTTTGAATCTTGCTGGCATTTTGTCTCCATTATAACTCCTCTCAAGCAGACTTTAACTTGACTAGTTCTTCTGATTGCTTATATATAGGAAATTCATTACAAATACAATAATTGACAGATTGGATGATGCTTTCAGGGATTGAAAATTAAATACTTAACTGATCTCTTTATAGGATCTGCCCACTGTTCTAGAAGTGCTGTCAATGGAGATCTGGTATCATCAGCCATTCCTGAAGAAAGTAAATCAGTGTCAAAGGAAAGATCTGAACTGGAAGAGACTCTTTCATCCTTTTCCTCCTGAAGCAACTGAAAGTATTAAATTTTCTATAAATAATGCTATGCAAAAGCTGCTGTAATTATACTGTTGTTATAGGAAGTAGTTATTTCCCTTTTTAGAAGGATTTCTCTGCACTTTATAGAATAACGTAAATACTATCTTTGAAGTGTATTTTATCTTTATATAGTTTATTTGCAAGAGTATTTTCCTAATATTTCACAGTTTGAATGTGCATTTTTTGGAACAAATGATGGCTTTAACAGATAAGCATCCACATTTGTAAATGCAGCTCTTTTTAAAAAAGTGTGGAGGTCTGACTGATATGTTAGTAAACAAGCATAAAATTCAGCAAAAATTTTCATTTTTTTTAAGAAAATGCAACTTGTGCCATGGGCCTCTTGGTCATTTCTACCAGGTAATCCACCTGGAGCTGTGATTAGCCCCACAGTGGCTTTTTTTTGCCAGTGTAAGGGCTGTGGGAATGGGCAGTAATGGCTCTGCTCCAGCAGCTTGACGGTAATTGACATTGCCGCCTTTAAAAACACAAGGATATACATAATCCAGTCCTTATTTTTAGGCAATGAAAGTAGAAATATTTAGTGTATTTTTCTAAACAAATGTATAAAAATAACTTAATATGAAGTATTTGTACCAAACATGGGATATTTAATAGTTTTTATTTATTTATTCTTTTTTGCATCAAAAATTTCTACCTACTTTCACTACTAAAGGTCTAAAGATCTACTAAAAGCTTCAAAATGTGCATAAATTGTTTCTGGGGTGTGTAGCATCACAAATAATTAATACAGTGCTGTTAAGATTTACTCTGCTTACTTAAGATGTGTTTTTAGCAAAGTGTGATAAAAACAAGAGCTGAAATGTTGGACCGTTCTAAGCTGCTGTAGTAATGAATATTTGTATCTATATATGTTTTATTTATGACATATTTATACAAAAGGGAGTGTCTGCTTTTGCAACTCCTTTATATCATTTGAGGATGGTATACACCAGAAGATGGATTCTGCTCTCAGTTACATCAGTGTAAATTTGCATTAACTGTAAGTGAGGTCAGAGTCTGACTCTTAATAATTAATAAGTAATATAGTACAATAGTGCCTACTAGCACCTTGGTCAAGAAGGTTGTTAATGTTTGTAAGCTTTTGGGGATTATTTGGGTGTTTGTTTAGGGATGAACTTGGTCTATGAAGTCTTAGCTGTAGAGCACTTGAAGCAAGCCATTTACTGTTCTTGATTTACATAATTGCTAAATAGATGTACAGGGTTTTTGTACTCAAGCACATACCAAAATCTGTTTTTATAATCAGATCTTTAATTTGGTTTAACTAGTCTTCCTTTTGTGTATATAAATAATTTGAGGCAGGCTGGAAAGAACAGATGGGAATGGGAGCTTTCCTTATAAATTTTTGGAATGTTGATTTATCTAAATCAAAATAGGCCCAAATGTTGAGGAAAAACATATGAGCTGTTGGCCTTATATAAAATGCCAGTTTATAAACCATTATGTCAGGTTCAAGTGGAGTGGAATGGTTTGTAAAAGGGGTTTGTGGATACCAGCTCAGAGCTGTCATTTGTGCTCAGTTGTCAGTTTTCATGCAAACTGGCATGTGCATATCAGCCACACACATGCTTGTACATTTTTTTCTGAATGTTTGCTTTCATGTATTCTATATGACACAACAATTGTAAAAATAAGTATTAAAGAAGATGTTCAGAGAAGTAAACTACATACTGCAATGAGAGTGTTGTCTTGAATAATACGCTGTCAGAAGTGCTTTTTGAAATTTCACTGAAGTTTCTGCCAGCTTCTGCAGTGTTAATTACATGTCACAATGACAGGTACCTTTATCTGCTTCTACCTACTATGAAGTAAAGAGGCTGGACTCCACGTTGTGCAAAAACAAAGTGAGACTGATCAGTGAATGTAGTAGTAAGTAATAATTTTAGAAACTGCCACAAGACAAAAGTTGTTGTGAGCAAATCCAAGCACAAAATTTGCATGTAATTGCTTCAGTGCTGTTTTGGGTTTTCTGGGTCCACAAAGCCATCATTTCAGCTTTACATATATATATATATATATATATGTGTGTGTGTGGGTGTGTGTGTGATGCGTTTCTGTTAAATCAGCCTTTTTATAGATACCTGTGCCAAACATCCTAAAATATATTTCAGTGAAATTAGCGAAGATAATATGCTGTCATACTTTTTTGGTAACTGGGGTTAAGAAATAATTTCTGAAAATTATCTGGCTGAATCGCAATGATCCATGCAAAGTAAGACTAAAAAATACCTGGCTGCTCTTACATATTTAATTTCCTAATTTATGGGAGAGCTTATCAGGAAGGCCTGATTGTATCATTCTTTCTAGTGCAGAATGAGAGCTGAACCTCAACAGAATAGGTAGGTAGTACTTCTTGTTTTGATCTCACGTGCTTCTGAAGAGATCAGTCTCAAACCAGTTCAAATTTCTAAATGGTATTCATCACTTAAAGAATATAAACATGGGACATATATTAGGATGAAAAGCGGTAACTTCAGTTATATCTCTGAAGTTCCTAATGTCAGATAATTAGAAATAGAATGCTTAGACATTACCAGCTTCCATTTTAAAGAATTAATGGTAAGGCACTCAGTGATTTGGAGAGCTGTGAATACTGAGATTACAATGTTCAGGGGCTTTAAAGTACTGTAAATTAATGTTATTATGTCTTTCAACTTAGTAATTCATCTTCAGTTTTTAAACTTTTTTTTACTCAGAGAAAGCAATCTTTAGAATAGGAATACTTAAGTGGTTGCTTCTACAAAAAATGTTATTCCTTACTTAGGAATTGAAATCACATCTATTTGTTTTTGTTAAGATTATTTTCACAAATTATAAACTTGAGTTTTGCTACACCCCTATCACTGAGTATTCTAATGTAGCTGTTTTTCCTGTTTGTGCAAATTAGAGACTTTTAAAAGGGGTGTGATACCTGAATAAAGGAAATGTCTACATCTGAAAACCAGCTAAAATGCAATAACCTTAATCTCTCAGTGTTATTATGGCTCTCCACCATTACAGTTATCTTTCTCAGGCTGCCACATATAAAATGTTAGTAGAAAATATATAGCTCTATAGTAGGATTTATTCAGCAGCTCACAGAGCTTTGTTAAAAAGTTTTTCCTTATGCATCAGCACTCAGGAAACATGAGTGCCAAATGTTTTCATACACTCTATCAGTGGTGGGATATTTTTATAAACTTGGTCCTATAGCACAGTAGATCTGATCTATCTATCTGTCTATCTAAGAGAGCAAATGTCAGCTGATATAGTTAGAAATCCTAGTATTTGACCTGGATATAAGTAAATAATTCAAAATGTTTATTTCTTTTCATCCAGAGACTGCTTAATTTATTGTCTTGAAAAATGTTATTCTTAGGGATGTGTTCTGTGAAATGGAATATTGAAGCTTTAGGTTGTGACTTCATCAATGTCACTCTTAGGTTAGCATTTGCTTAGCAGTCTTGTGGAAAAACACTGGCTCAGCTGGCCAGCCTGCAACATTATCTATTCAAGCTGTGTTTCAGCAAAGCCCCTAAGTATTTTAAATCCTATTTTTAGACATGAGTGACTCATCTGCTGAAAGTACTTGCTTAAGTGCTGTGCAGAGTTGGGCCAGAGAGGTACTGGCAGGATGAACTTGCTTACACCGTCACACCAGTGTGTTTCCTCTTCATTGACTGAGTGTTTTGAGACTCAGTAGAGGCCATGTGAAATTGAGTTTCCAGTAGCCTTTGTGTAGAAGAGGCCATGGTTAAATCTGCAGATGCTGTCTATCACCTATCTCTTTTTGCCGAGATGATCAAATATCTAGTGCGTTCTTAGTGTTAGTTTCATTATGTGCCCCTGTGTACACAAGTTACTGGTTAGCTAAAGAAGACTGTACCTACGTATTTTTGTCTTGTATTGAGTTTGTTGGTTGGGGTGTTTTTAAATATGGAAAGAAATGAGAATTAGAAGCTTTCTTGAGGGTTTTTTCCTCTTTGAATGGTTTAAAGATTAAAATACACAGCCTTTTAAGCTTAATTTTTATTCTTTTTTACTTTTCTCCCTTAGAAAGAAATACCATGCACTCTTAAAATCTTTCATACTTGTAATTACTGCTTCCATCACTTGAAAAAGTTTGGATTTTGTCCTGACCCAGAGCTTAGCTCTTCCGAAATCCTTATTTTTTCATTAGTCCTTGTTTTGTCCCCATTTCTTAGCTTTCCTGCGTAATTTGAATAGATAGTGGTTGATAATGTACAGGGTTATAGGAAAGTATAAAAAAAGGTTGTACAGTGAGTCTTTTTGGAATAGGTTTGTAAACATTTTATCTGCTTCCTTACTTTTGATGAATTTGAGGTTTTTTGGTTTTTTTTTTTTTTTTTAGTATTAGTGGTATGCTGAGAGTCACAGTGAGGCATCATGTTTGCTAAGTAATGCTCTTGCTCCACTTCAGAGAATTTTACAGCTCCTGAAGTGTTGCATTTCAGTGAATGTGTTTGCTCTCAAGCTTCTTCTACAGAGTGAATTCTAGAAGCAGACTTACTCCTTTGATCTTGATACTCTTTTCCCCATAGATAGCATATCCCAACCCCTCCCACAACCCCCCAAATGTGAAGATGGGCTTTGCTCTGACAGATATGTCAGCTGACTTGTGGGATGAAGAATTGATTAGTCACCCAAGGGAGGTGACAACTTGTTGGTCCAGGCAATTAGAGTCAACTAGTCTGTACTAGTTGCAGCTGCCAAAAAACCAAGACACACTACAACAAGTGTAGAGGAAAGCCTGGAAATAACAAAGGGATAAGAACAGCACAATGCTTAGGCATGTGCTAGAATTTATCTTTGTCAAGAAGGAACATTTATGAAGAACATTTTTTTAAAGTAACTTTCCAAGGCTGGCTGGTAGATAGGCTGTTTCTGATAGATGGCTGGATTGTCAACAGTTAACGGCCTGGTTTACATTGGAGAACTGCATTTCTACCTCATCTTTTGTTTTAGCAAATCTTTCTCTGTAGTATAGTACAGGAACTGTAAAAGCAGCATAATAAATAAAGAAGGAGTCACAGACTTTATGGTGCAGAAAGCATGCTTTATTTCAAATGAACAATTCTATCTCAAGGAGGTTCAACAGCTACCAAGCTCTATTACTACATTAGGAGAACTAAAGCAAATTGAAGTGCAGGCTGGTATTTGATGTTGTAGCAACAGTTTGTTTTCAAACTGTGGTTCATTGCTTAGTTGCCTGGAAGTGACTACTGGGTGTCTAATACTACCACACAAACTCAATCATTGCACCCTAAGAACCTCCGAGATGGGGTACTGCTGCTGCACTTGAATACCTAAATAGCTTTGTTGATTAAGGGGATGGCCAGGTGATGTTACTTTTTTAAAAGCTATTCAGGCAGTCAATATGTCAGAAACAGTACACAGTGGGTGAACAAAGTGCTGGCCGCTCGCACTTTGTCCAGAAATTGTCAGTCAGGTATGAAAATTACGACATAATCAGATCCAATGTAAAACATTAAAGCAATGCTTACAGGAGGGTAATTGCAAACATCACCAATGCCTTACATTTCTGATTCAACATAAATATTTGTGCACGTATGAAATACTGTGCACAGTATCATGTCTTAGGTGTAGGTAATCTTCAACAGGGAACCTCTCTACCTGTTGAGGCATTCTTGGACATCAACAATGAGTTGAGGCGCAAAAATTAGTTAAATGTTGAGCAGGGTAGTCATTTGCTAGGAAACTTTCCCCTGCCAACTGTTAGTTCCAAAAGTTACGTTTCAAAATGTCATAAAATAAACGGTACAAAACTTCATAACCGTTAACTTCGGCTATATACAGTATGTACATGTCAGTGAAAAAAGTGTTTTAAATTCTTAGGTCAATAATGACTATAAGTCATAATGTATAGATCTGGACTTTGTCTCGTTCAGGTAGGTAAAAAAATATTTTTCTTTTATATTTACATATCAGATATTTCAGTCCATATATTAATCACTTGTAAAAATACAAGTGTAAATAATACAGATTAAGCTCTCTAAGGTGATCGTATATTTATATTCACAGTGGCAGAATCGGTACCAAATTCATTCCCTAAATTCAGAGTATAAAGTCCACCGTCGTTCTTCTGGACATCCATGATGATCAGGGTGGTTAGATCTTCACTGGTTTCAATGTGAAATCTGCCTTGCTGGTCCTGACTGGTAATTTTTCTCCCTCTGCAGTACCATGTTATTTCCGGCGCAGGTTCACCCGAAAAGGCACAGGATAGTGTGAGAACTTTTCCTTCCTCAATGCTGATATCAGATGGGAGAGCTTCGATTTTGGGTGGTACTCCTTTATAAAATAGGAGAAGAAAAACCAAGTTAGTCTGTTTTCACCAAGCCATGAAGCAGCTTTACTCTGAGGACTACTTCAGGATAGCTGAAGCACTAACTCTACCAATAATTGTAATGCTCACCTCTCAGACCTGATTTAAGCATTTTACTAGTTGAACTCTCCAGTTGAGCCATGCTAGATTTCCCCATAATACTGCTGGAACTCATCTCTACAAAGGATTCTTTCATGGAGGACATGCTTTTGGCAGACATGCTTTCAAATTTCATTTCAGTCATGCTGCTACTGCTGAAACTGCTGAATGAAGCCTCTTGTTTAGAAGAAGCCATTTGAAAGGACTGAGAAGAAAAACTTTCGTGCATGCTTGCGTCGCCACTGGTCTTCAATACTACCTCTTTCGGAGGTTCTTCAACTAGAGCTGAGGAGCATTGCAAACATAGAAGGAGAAAGCAACAACATCACATTAACTAACAAAGTCATGCAGTTCTGTATGGTTAATTTTACAGAAATGAAGACAGCATACTTCGCTTTCAATGGAAAACTGCAGTGGAGTATACACTTGTTTACAATAATGTGATTCAAGATATCCAAATCATAAGCAGTAATTTAGAAATTAAAAAATAGGCAATGAAACTTACAGTATGTATGGCCTTCAAGGAAAACCATACATACTTAAGAAAGAACATGTCATCACACAGTGTTTCTTATTAGAACCATTACTAGAATTAGACACTAATTAATTAATAATAGATAAATTAATTGTGTATGCTTAGTTCATATTTGTAGAAGCTGTGAAGCATTTTCAAGTTCTTAAAAACACAGAATAGTAAAATCTGTATTTCACTGCATTGTTTTGTAGCTATAAAGGGCAACAGGAAAGCTCAATCACTGCAGCTTTGCTTTAAACCTAAACACAGTCATGCAAACAAATCACAACCACACCTTGATGCTAGGAACTGGGATATGGTATAGCCAATAAAATAGTAAACCCAGTTCAATTAAGTTGCCATAAAAATCTTTAACTGTGGAATGAAATAATTTTATTTTAACAGATTTTGTTAGTAAATGAGAAAAGAATAATTACCAGCACCAAGGTCTTAACATACTCGTTCTAAAACAAATGCTCATAGCTTTCTCTTACCATGCACCTGTTGATGTAATAGAGCACCTCTGTGCTACTCTGGGTGTTAAAAAGATTTCTAATGCTATTTTAGAGCTGTATATGTAATATAGAAAAGAAAGATGAACTTCTTAAAATACTGAAGTCAACACTGACAGTGGATTTTATCATAAGTCATTTTAGTAGACACACCACAGCAAAAAGTTGTGACTATTCTGAACACAAGATCTGAAGAACAAACTTACGGAGTACAGTCAAAGATGCTGTAGCAGAACACTGCCCATGGTAATTTTTTGCCTTGACTGTGTATTTTCCAGTGTCACTCACTGCAGCATTTCGAATCTCAAGAGAATATATATTTTTAGAACGAGATACTCTGAGGTGCGATGAAACTGCAATCTAAGGAGGAGAACAAAAATGGTTTCATTAAGATAGATTTTATGAATAATTCTAATTTTTCAAGTAAATATATTAAATGATTACTTACAGGTTGATTATTCTTTAACCACTCAACTTCAGGAGAGGGCTCCCCAGAAACTTCACAGGTGAACAACACGTCTTGTCCTTCATTGACATTTTGAGACTTAGGCTGCATGATGAATGCTGGTTCACTGGAGCGCTCTTTAGAAAGGGTCACAACATACTGGCATTTAATAATGCCTTCATCAGTTTTACCCTCACAGGTGAGTATACCTTCATCCTTATTACTGGCCTTTTTGATAGTTAGCGTGTGATCACTTCCAGAAACACCGTATCTGTAATCATCTGAATTTCTCAGCTCCATTCCATTCAGCACCCATTTTACTTCAGAGGCACCAGGAATGTTGGCCTTCAGTGTCACTTTCTGCCCTTCAGCCATGGTCATTTTAGTTGAAGAAGCTGTAATTTCTGCTTTCAATTGTCTGACATCTTCTGTAACAACTGACTTTTTAATGACTTCTTGAACTGCAGATTTCTCTTCAGTTGCCGCTACTGATTTCTTCTGGCTAGAAACTGTAAGTAACTCATCTTCTTTCTGAACTGTTTTATGAGATTCAGTTACACCTCTTACCTGGGAATAGATATTTTTAAATACTTGGCCGGTAAACTGGAAGTTAGTTCTTGAAACACCTCCTTCCCCAATAATTTCACAGGTGTATTCTCCTTTATCAGATTCCATGAGCTCTTGAATTTTGAGCTCATAAGTGCCATCTGCTGCATAATGAAACTTGAAATGATGGTCTTCTTTCAGTTTTTTACCATCCTTATACCAAGCCACTTCTCTGACACTTAAAACATTGCTTTCAACTGCACAGGATAACTTTACCTTATCTCCAAGAGTTTCTGCTTTCAGATGCTGTTTTATCTTTGGTGGAGAAGCAGTTGGTAATTGTACTTTCTCTGTTGATACCATTTTGTCTCCAGGTGGTGACTTGGCTTTTGGGGGACTGCTGATGGGTTCAGGAGATTTCACTCGTTTAGGGGACTTAACTGGTTCTGGTGACTTTACACGAGGCTCAGGAGATTTGATCCTTGGAGGTGATGTAATTGTTTTTTCAGGAATTTTTGCTCTTTGAATGGTCAAAGTAAAATGGGCTTCCTGTCTTCCTTCAGAGTTTTCCACCACAACAGTGTAACTTCCTTCATCTGATAGCTGGACGGAAGAAATTTCAAAGGTAGACTTGTACTGTGTTCGTGTTACTTGGAAGCGCCTTGAAGAAACAATAGGTTGACCTGCACGGAGCCATGTTATTGTTGGTGCTGGTTCACCATCAACATCACAGGAAAATCTTGCAGTCTCCCCTTCAGAAACTGTGACTGACCGTGGCTTTGTAAGGATTGTTGCTGGCAGAGTGCTTTTAAATGCTTTGTGTGAAGTCCTTTCTTCCAGTGATTTTTTTTCAGCTGCAGTGACTTTTTCTTCAGAAGCAGCATAGTGTTCATAGGATAAAAGTGATTCTCTTGTTGCTGACACTTCTGATTTGACCTCTCTTACTGAGGAACTTGCTTCTGTTTCAGATGCTTTCTTAAATGAGGAGATTGCATATGCCTCTGTTTTTGTTAAGTCAGGCAAAATTGACCTTGGTACTTCTTCATCTCTCCTCTGGGAAGAGTATGTAGTGTAATCTCCTCCAGTAACATCTAGTGTTGCGTAATCAGAGCATTCCCCTTTGTAGTTTGTGCACACAGCTCGGTATGTTCCACTGTCGTCAATGTGGCAGTCGAGAATCTCCAGAGTTAATACACCACTCGTATTGGTAAAGTGTATTTTACTGCTCTCTTGGAGCTCAATACCGTTATGGTACCACTTCACTTCAGCGGTTGGTTTTGACTGGACATTTAGAATGAACCTAGTATTATGGCCACATGGTACCCGGTGTGAGCGCATTCTCAGGGTAATGCGAGGAGCATGGTCAAGGGTGAAAGGCTGCTGAGTCAGAACTTCATATTTCCTTTCCATCGTTTTTTGAGTTTTCAGAGCAGATTTCATGGACTCGTATCTAGAAAATATATCAAATCTTGCCATCCTCTCAAACCGGGAGAGAGATCTTTCACTAGAGACTGGGCTAGGTGAGCGTGGTCGAGTTCTCTCTGGTGTTGGGGATCTTCTCTCACTTTCTTCAGGAGGCCGTGAGCGAGGTCGAATTAATTCAGATACAGGACGCATCAACTCAATGTAAGTTGGAGAAAGGGATCTTCTTCTCCTTAGTAATCTAGAGGGAGGTGAAAATTCCCTGTGAGCATATTGCACCATTTCTATTTCTTCTTCTTCTTCTGATGTGATCTCAGTTATTTCTCTTTCCCTCCTTCTCCTGAGTCTACTCTTTTCTTCCTCTGCCATATATTTGAGCTCACTCCTGTATTCAGAGAGTCGCTGATCAGTGCCAACAGGCCGGAGCAATTCTTCATCCTCCCGCTCATCCATTATTCTTTGCTTTTGTTTAGGTGGTCTGTAGGCAGCCCTGTCGTGACGTTGACGCAGCTCTGCATAGCTTGCACTGGTCTCAGCTTTAGTTGGAATGTGATAGCTTGAATACCTCAGCTCTCTTTTTCTTTCTTCCTCTGAACTGACCTGTGCTCCTGCAGTAGAATATCGAAGGGCAGACAGTTCAAAGCGTGGGGGGCTTCTACTTGGTGGGGAAGCAGAAAAGCCTAACTCCAGCTCTTCTTCAAGGCGCAGTCTTTCCTCTTCAGTTCTCTTCATGGCTAAGTAGTCATCTATCGGCATGAGCAATTCCTCATCAGACAAGTCGCCAAGCGATCGCCTTCGTGGTCTGTAGTAATATTCATACTCTGGAGATGGGGTACGCCGGCGTGCTGGTCTCACAATTTCAAGATCATCTTGTGTCAGCTTTGGTATGCGCCATTTAGGCTTGTACTGATCAGAAATGCGTGGTAGCGGCATCACATAGAATTGCTCCCACCTGGAAAGACGTATGCGTTTCTGGCGTTTCTGTACAGTCCTCTCAAGTTTTCCTGGCATTTCGTACTGGTCTCGCAGCCTCTTGTACCACTTCATGTCTGACAGAGGCACGAAGTGTTTAATATGCTGATCTTCCTCAAGAGCAGCGCGCACATGTTTGCGAGGCTCTGGGATCTCATATGGCATACGAAGTCTCCTTTCCTCCTTCTCCTTCTTTTCTTCTTTCTGAATTTCATATTCACCTTTAATAGTCTTTGAGCTAACAGCTGGTTTATATAAGATAGCAGCTTCTCTGAGAGCCTCTTGTGCAGTTTGTGTCAGTGGAACAGCTTCAACCCCAGAGAGGATTTCTGCCATTCGTAAGGTCTTGTCAATTTGCCTCTGTACATGCTTCTCCCGCTCTTCTTCTGTCTTGTACTCACGCTTGACGTATTTCAAGCGTTCAACTTTCAGATAAGCCTGACAGCTTGTAGATCCAGCACTGTTTGTAGCAGTAACTCTGTAGTAGCCACTGTCTTCTGGTAAAGTATCTCTGATGTGCAAAGCATAATAATCTAATCCTTCATGAATTATATCAAAGTTGGGACCAAAGGATAGAGGTTGACCATCTTTCTCCCATGTCAACGTTGGTTTTGGCACACCAGATACCCTGATCTCAAAACTGACATTTTGGCCTTCTTGACATTCAGCATTTGCCAGCAGTCTTTTAAACATTGGCCTGAGTGTGGCATCTGCTGGAGGTGGATGTGGAATCACAGTCAGCTTAGCTTTGCAGCTGTCTTCACCATATTTATTGCGTGCCACAATACTGTACTCAGCATCATCCTCTTCAGTGACATTATTGATGACAAGTTGATAAAGGCCCTTGTCTGATTCAAAAGTATACTTCTTATCATCATCCCCAGGTTTGATTTTCTGGCCTGATTTGTACCACGTTAAGCGAGGTTCTGGGTGAACTGTTATAGTTACTCCAAACCTGACATTTTCTCCTACATATGCAGTGCGGTTATACAAAGGCAGAGTAAATTCTGGGGGATGCTCTAATAGTCTCATAGTATCAACCCGTCGTTTCACTTTTCTAACAGTTCTGCACCTGTAGTGCTCAGAAATTTCTCTCACACCTTTAACAAAAAGTTCTGCATAAGAGCTGTCCTCACCATAATCATTCACTACCTTGCATCTGTAGGTACCATCATCTGATTTAGAAATATCTTTGACATACATGGTTGCCACACCATCTTCATATTTGATTTCGTATTTCTCATTGCTTTCTAATTGCCTCATACCAAAGTACCACGTGACTTGTGTGGACTCATCGTAGTTTTCAATTGTACATACATATTTGGCATGGCCTCCTTCTTCTGCAACATTATGCCTTATCTGCCCAGCAATAGGCCCAATGTCTATTGGGGCAACTTTAACTTTAGCCACTGTTATGCCTTTCTGGGATCTAATTGCGCCTCCACAGGAAATGCGAGCTACTGACACAACTGTGTTCCATTCCTTCTTTACTAGAGTTTGATAGTAACGCCTGTGCCTCAAGGTCTTGATGGTTTTAGTGCTGGTCTTTTCTGTCTGCTGTTTTAGCCACACGTGATTAAGCGCTTCAGCGGCTGTCATCCGAGATTTTCTTTCCTTTACTAGTAGGCGATCAATGAAGTCCATGGCTTCAATGCTTATGTCTTTGAATGCTTCATCCTCAAAGCTGTATTCAGCATTTAGAATATTTTCAATAACTTGTTGGTTTGTTTCAGCAATGAAAGGGTTAAGACCACTGAGCAGTATGTATGTTAGAGCACCGACTGACCACATATCTGTAGCTGTGCTGACCAAGTCATGGTGATGTACTTCAGGTGCATAATATTCAGGAGAAGTGAACTGGAGCCTAAAGCTGTCTCCAGGCCTCAACTGTCTGGCTTGACCAAATTCAACAATTTTAATTACAGAGCTTCTTCTTGTGAAGTAAATAATATTGTCTGGTTTAATATCAAAATGTCCAATGCTATGACGATGCAAAAATTCTAGTGCATCACAGACCTGGCGGACATAACTTACTATTTCTCTTTCATTAAGTTCAAAGGAAGCTGTGCTGATTCTTTCAAAGATGTCAACCCCGGAAATGAATTCAAAGATCATGACCAACTCTTCTAGGCTCTCAAATGATTCATGAAGATACAGGATATTTTGGTGCCTAGCAATGTTTAGGATGGAAATTTCTTTCTTTACCAAAACTTGGTCTGCACCCTTTACTTTGACAAATTTGGCCAGGTAAGTCTTTTTTGAAACTGCCTCAACACAGCGGTGTGCAATGCCAAACTGCCCACGTCCAAGCTCTTCTGCAATCATATATTTGTCATAGAGTTCCTTTGTAGAATAGTGACCTGCTTTAGCTGCCGTAATTTCTCTGGTTTCATCAACTTCTTCATCATAGTTCATTACTCTGGTCTTATCTTCCTTTGTTACAATTGGATCAGTAGGTTCAGAAGGCTGACTTTGGCCAAACTTGTTCTCTGCAATTACACGGAACTGGTAGGTGGTCTTGCCAAATAGGTTCACCACTGTGTATCGTGTATCACGAGCTTGTGCAACACGAATCCATCGCTCTGCTGTTGTAGCACGTTTCTCAATAATGTAGTTTATGATCCTGCTTCCACCATCAGTAGCTGGTTCATTCCAGGTTAAGTTGACTGAATCCCTTGAAACGTCAGTTACCTTCAGACCTCTTGGTGGATCAGGCACATCAGCCACATCTAACTCAACTGTTTTTTGATCAATTCCAAATCTGTTTTTGGCACAAACAATGTAAAACCCTGCATCTTTTCTGTCAACACCATTTGGGAAAACAAGAGATGTGAATGATCGTGTAACGATGACTTGGTAGTGTCCATTAGTATCAATGAGATCTTGTCCCTTCTGCCATGTGATCACAGGGGGTGGCTTGCCACTGAATGGAATCTTGATGCTCACCACTTCCCCTCGGAGGGCATGAACAGCTCCCATGCCTTCCAAGTTTTTGGGCAAATGAATCTTTGCAGGAACTAGAATAGAAAGAGGAAGAAAAAACACATAACCAAAAGCACACAAGAAGAGCACCAACAGTCTAAATAGTCAAAATTAAAATGAATTTGTCTTGATTATCAAGACCCTTCATTCACCTTCAACATCCAGAGAGGCAGTGCCAGACACAGATCCTCCTTGGTTGGTAGCTCTAACTTGATATACCGTGGCATCATCATCTGTTACATTCGTGATGACCAGCTGGTAATAGCCACCCTTGAATTCCTGTATCTTGATCTTTTCCCCATCTGGCATGATTTCTTTGCCCTGTCTGTACCACTTGACAATTGGCTTAGGATGACCAGTGACTTTGCAGACAAATGTGGCATTAGCTTGAAATTTCACATTCAGATTCCTTAGTTCTTCCTTGAAATGTGGAGCTTTAATTGGTACATCAGATTTTGGAATGACTGGTTCGGATACCTCACTCCACTCACTTTCACCACCAAGATTTTCACATTTCACACGGAACTCATATTCAAGACCTTCAATAAGATCTTTCACAGAGTAGACTGTTTCACGAATTTCATCTGTTGTTACAGAAATCCACTTGTTTTGTTTTTTCTCACGCTTCTCAAGATAGTAAGTTCTAATCTTTGCACCGCCATCACTTGCAGGTGGTTTCCATGAGACAACGCAAGAATCCTTTGTGATAGCACTTGCTACTGGCTGGCCGGGTTGTCCTGGTTTTTCTGTAAATAACAAAATTCAAAAACTGAAGTGAGTTTGCCCTACTAATTAATTACAGGGTACACTGGTTTTGGTTGGGGTAGAGTTAACTTTCTTCACAATGGCTAATATGGGGCTGAGTTTTGGATTTGTGCTGAACACAAGGTTGATAATATGGAAATGTTTTTGTAATTGCTGAGCAGAACTTACACAGAGCCTTGCAAGGCCTTTTCTTCTTTTTGTACTGCCATGCTGGTGAGGAAGTTGGGGGCGTGTGAAAAGGTGGGGGGAGACACAGCCAGGACAGGTGAGCCCAACTGACCAAAGGGATATTCCAGACCATATGACACCATGCTCAGTATATAAAATGGAGGAAGGGTGGGACATTTGAAGTGATGGCATTTGTCTTCCCAAGCCACTGTTACGTGTGATGGGGGCCCTGCTCTCCTGGAGATGGCTGAACGCCTGTCTGCCCACGGGAAGCAGGGAATGAATTCCTTGTTTTGAATTGCTGGTGCACGCAGCTTTTGCTTTTCCTATTATACTGTCTTTATCTCAACCCAAGAGTTTTTCACCTTTTACCCTTCTGATTCTCTCCCCGATTCCACAGGTGGGGCAGTGATCAAACAGCTGCATGGGGCTGGGCTTAAATGAAAACGCGGGAGCATAGAGACATTGGTATTTTGAGCTCTACTTACCAAATGGAGGCTTTATAAAAACTACTGATGAGACCTCCAGTGCTTCACTAATGCCGTACATATTCTGAGCAGAAACACGGAAATAATAGCCTGCATTTTCAGTTAGGTTAACAATTCTACAGGTTGTGCCTGAAATACTTGAAGATACAAGTTGCCATTCTGCTCCTTCCTTGGCTTCACGTTTCTCTATTATGTAATTGGTTATCATAACACCTCCATCATCCTCTGGTGGTTTCCAGCTTATCACCACAGAATTCTTCAGTATAGACTCTATAACAATTGGTCCTACTGGTTTATCTGGTTTATCTGTACAAGAAAAAGCATAACATTTTTATTTGTTTTTCCAGTCAATATTTGAGAAAATATTCCACAAAATACTGAAAAGAAAATTAATTACCTTGTATTTCCACATTAAGTACAGTGTCAACTGTTCCAAATGTGTTACTGAGTTGTACTTTGTACTTCCCAGCATGAGTCTTGTGCTGGACATTCTTAATAGCAAGATGAGTATACTGCTCTGTGTTCTCAATAGTAATTGTTTCTGATCCTCTCAAAGGTTTGTTGCCGTGGAACCAAGTTATTGCTGGTACTGGCCGGCCAATATACACAACGTGAAGGCGGAGGGTGCCACCTGCACCTGCATAGTATTTCTCTTTCAATGGGAAGCCGGGGTGGAACTGAGGAGGAGCCTGCAATAATAGCTTGCCACTAGTTTCAATTTCTCCAACATCATTGGTAGCCATACAAGTGTAGAGACCTTCATCCTCCTGTTCATCTGTCATTACTGTCAGTGTATGATTGCGTCCATCAGATGACATTTTGTATTTTCTGCTTTGTACCAGCTCTTTGCCAAAGCGGTACCATTTAATATCAGGCAAAGGTCTCCCAACAATCTGGCATGTCAGCTGAGCTGCCTCACCCAGTTTAGTTGTAACATCCTGCATTTCTTTTTTTATGGCAGGTGCTTCTCCAGCTGTGACAAAGAAAATAAGAAGAAAATAATAATTACTATGAATTTTTCCTCTATTACTATATTACTGGAAATTAATTTTCATTTATACTTGATCCTCTTGAGAGACTGTCCTTTGGGAGAGTCATGTTAGCAAATATCATGTAAAAAAAACAGGCAGCATGTTAAATGCAGCACCATGTTTTATGACGTAGCAAATTACAACAATATCACAGCAAATGTGACAATGTATTTTTGCTTACATGTTAATTTAGTTTTCACTGCCATAGCGGTCCTTCGAGGTCTGCTGAGGCCAGTCTGATTTTCTGCAAAAACACGGAACTCATATTCTGTGGCCTCTAGTAAACCTCCTACTGTAAACTGCCTGTCCTTGATGCGTTCCTTATTGCATTTCTTCCAGGTGCTTTCTCCAGACTGGCGATATTCGACCCAATAGCCAAGGATCTCTTTGCCACCATCACTTTCAGGTCGTTCCCATTCTAATGTAATGCTGTCCTTAAAGATAGAAGTGATCTCAATTTCTCCAGGTTGGCTTGGTTTGTCTGAAAATTAAAATAAATTAAAACAGAAAATCAGTGTTTCTCTAAATGTCATTAAGCTGCTCTTCAAAAGATCTGTTAATGCGGACATTATCTTACCAAATGGATCTTTGCATACAACTGGTTCAGAAGCAGGACTTGCTTCACTTTCACCAATGTCATTTTGAGCAATGACACGGAATTGATATTCAGCATCTGGAACAAGTCCTGTGACTGTGTACATTGTAGTGGTAATCTGTGTCTTATTATGCCGGACCCATTTTTCTGTAGATGTCTCTTTACGTTCAATATAGTAGCCAGTTACACGAGAACCACCATCATCTTTAGGTCTAGACCAGGACAAGTTGACAGAACTCTTTGTAACATCAAGCACTTCAGGTGGGTTGTTTGGAGGCTCTGGTGGATCTTTTAATAATGATAATAATAATAATAATAAAAATAACAGTGACATAGCACTAATATTTCTGCATATATTGTTGCATTTTTAGATCATAATGTAGTAATTAATGTCTTTTTTTTTTTTTGAGTCTAAAAAAAACTTACTTAGAGGTGTCTTTGGTACTGCTGGTTCTTCAGATTTGAGGGATTTGCTAATACCAAAATGGTTTTCAGCAGAAACACGGAAGTGATATTCCACATTTTCTTTGAGTCCTTTCACCACTAGTGATGTTCCTTTCACTCTAGAGTCAACAGTGTACCAGGCAGTCTTTGGTACTTCTCTTCTCTCAACAATATAACCCAGAATATCTGCACCACCATCATCTGTAGGAGGTCTCCAGCTTACTCTGACAGAACGAGCTTGTATATCATCATACTCAAGTGGTCCTTCTGGTGGATTTGGAATGCCAATCACTCTGACTTTAATGTACACGGCTTTCTTGCCACACTTGTTTTCAAGTACCAAATCATAGGTGCCTGAATCTTCTCTTTCTGCATCTTTGATCACAAGTTCTGTGTGAGTCTCAGAAGTCGCAATCATGGCCCTCTTGCTGATGTCCTGTCCTTCTTTTGTCCATTTGCATACTGGGATGGGCTTACCCTTAATGGGTATTGTAAGCCTGATTACTCCTCCTTGTCTCACCATGAGACCTTCTTGGTATTTTTCATCAAGTTCATAGTCAGGATATTCTGCAAACAAAAAAACATGTCATGCTATGCCATTCTACAGATGATATCATACCTGCTTTAGGCAAAAAAAAAAAAAAAAAAAAAAAAAATTGACAGCTTTCAACAAGAGCTAAGGCTTGAAATGTCTTACCAAGCATTTCTGTTATTTTGACTGTTCCTGGCACTTCAGCAGGTTCTCCTGGCCCACCAGCATTACAGGCTAGTACTCGGAATCTGTACTCTGCACCTTGAGGAAGATGTGTCAGGGTGTATTCCCGAATCTTGGTCGGCGTAGTATTGCATTTGGTCCATTCAAATTGATCGACCTTCTGCATCTCAATTAAGTAGCCAGTAACTTTAGAACCCCCTTCATCTTCTGGTGGACTCCAAGCCAGGGAGACAGATGTTCTTGTAGTATCAGTGACTCTTGGATTCTGAGGTTTACCTGGAGGAGCTGGAAGAGAAGATCAGATAGGCAGGTGGGATTTGTTTCTATGAATATTCAAAAGATGAAATAAATGCTAACTTGAACTTACAATCTGTAATAAGTCTATTGTGAATTTAAAAATGAAAATTTTGAATGAAAGATTTTCACCAATATTTTCTTTGTTTTCACCAGTCAGAATCTCATTTATTAATACACCCAGAAAAATTTCCAAATTAGAATTAATTCTACCATAATGTCATTCCCTTCTACCATCATGTGTTTAATCTTTGTAGGAAATTACTTACCAATTGGATCTCTGGCAACAGCAGACTTGGAAGGACGGCTTGGTTTCCCAGTGCCTCTGGCATTGATTGCTGTGACCCGATGTTCATATTCTAATCCTTCGACCAGCCCAGTGGAACGGTAACGAGTCATGGTGACTGGAACTTTATTTACACGGATCCATCTATCTGCTCTAACTTCTTTGCGTTCCACAATATAACCAGTAATCTGTGAGTCGCCATCATCTTCTGGAGGATACCAAGTCAATGTCATGCCGTCTCGAGAGATATCAAACACTTCTGGAGTGCCAGGAGGACCAGGAATACCTGTAAAAACATGTCATGGAAACAATGAAGAAAGTGTCAGATGACTTTGCACACTAGTAGGATGTGACATATTGTGAATAACAATGTAATATCAACGTATTGTCAAACTCTTTTATTAGCAGGTACCTAAGTAATTTACAAATCAGGTCAGTGAAAAACTTACTGTTTTGTAATGGGGTAAAGCATTTTTTCAAGACTGATGGTAGACCTGAGCAGAAAATCCAAGTTTACCATCCATGTTCTGTGCAGTACCTCTATAATAACTATACAGATTTATGGATAGCATTTTTCCTCTGGAAAATAACATGGTTACTGTGCATAATAATGTACAATTTTATCTGGCAAAAGGTAGTAGCAACATCTAGAAAATTCTAGTATATGTATGGATATATAAGCCCATTTAAATATATATTTTTAATTTTAAAGATAGAGAATGAAGAAAAGTTCAGACTTACGGATTTTGCTCTTGCATTCTATAATTTCAGACTGCAGGTAAGATCCAATTCCAAAGCGGTTTGTAGCAGCTACACGGAACACGTATTCTGCACCTTCAACAAGTCTGGTGAACTTAAATGTTGTCCTGGTTACTGACTCTGAAACTGGCAGCCATCCAGGACGGTGAGCATCACGCTGTTCTACCACATACCCACTAAGGGCAGCTCCACCATCCAGCTCAGGAGGCTCCCAGGAGATGGTAACATAATTTGCATCAATTTCATCAATTCTAATAGGTCCAACAGGTGGTCCAGGCTTGTCTAAGGAAAAAAAAAAAAAAAAAAAAAAAAAAAAAAAAAAAAAAAAAGAAAAGAATCTTACAAAACAGGTGCAAAAAAAGAATCATATTTCTCATGTAAAAATTTAAATGAAGGAATGTCATGGACAATTATTTTGATGAACTCTTACCAAGGATTATAACCTTTAGTGTATCAGTAACTGTTCCAGTTGTGTTCTTCAGTTCAAGTGTATACTCCCCTGTGTCATGTATGGTGGTCTCACGCACAGTTAATTTGGCCATTTTGGCAGCAGTCTCCATTTTGATGCGTTCTGATTCTTTTAGTTTAGAACCAGCAAAGAACCAAGATACAGTTGGAGGTGGTCGTCCTTCAATTGGAATAGCTAATTCAATAGGCTTGCCAGCAGGTACGTGGATTGTCTTCTGAGGTATTCCAGTGAAGTCAATTGTTGGTAGAACTAAGGAAAGCAAATAGTTGATATTTTAAATACCTGTTTTGTAACTATCACATTTGGTGTAAGCTTGACCCTATTGTTTTCAACAGTAGCCACCTACCTTTTCGGTCTTGAACTGTCACTGCTGTGACAATCTCGCGTGGCTCTGACACGCCCTTCTGATTCTGTGCTCTGACCCTGAACAAGTACTGTTCACCTTCATTGAGAGAGATAATGGTATGTTCGTAGACGGTAGGCTTCAATGTCACTACCTTCAACCATCTTTCTGTTCCAGCTTTGCTGGCCTCAATGACATAGCCAGTCAATCTGCTGCCACCATCATGCAGTGGTTTCTCCCAAGCAAGGGTAACAGTTGATTTAGTGGTGTCAATCACATCGAGTTTTTGCGGTACCATGGGGACATCAGATACCAGTACTGCATCAGATGTTTCACAGCCTTCACCAATGCCGTAAATATTTTCTGGTAGTACTCTGAAATAATACAAAGCTCCTTCCAGAAGTCCAGTAACTCTGTAAAATGTCTTGCTGCATTTGGTAGTGACAGTCTTGTAAGCTCTCATGGAAGCTTCACGTTTCTCAATTATGTAATTGTTGACTGGGGCTCCACCATCAATGACTGGAATGTCCCAAGTAAGTGTCACAGAATCTTTTGATGCTTCCTTAACTCTCACTGCAGGTGGTGGACCAGGTGTGTCTAAAACAAACAAACAATTTTTTTTTTCCCTTTTTTGGATCTTTTCATTTTACAGTCAATGACTACTTCTGCATAAAACAAAAATGCCGGGATTTGATTTATAAACTAGCACAGCTCCAGAAACTATGTGTTTTCCTTTGGATGAGATTGTTTCTCTGACTTCTCATTCTCATGTTATTTAAAATGCAAACTTCCTTTGGAAATGAATGACACATTTCTGAGCAATGAGCATGCAGAGTGCTGTAATGCTTATATAAAATTGTAGTAGTACTTACCATACACTTTCACAGAAATAGTTGCAGATTTTTTTCCTGATTGATTTTCAGCCTCAATGATGTATTTTCCAGCATCATACCGATTAACTTTATCCACAATAAGCAGAGTGTAGCTGTCTGTAGTATCAATAATACCTCGACTTACAAGGTCAACACCCTGCTTGCTCCATGTGATTACAGGAGCAGGTCTGCCAGATACAGAGACCATTAGGCGCAGGGAACCACCAGCTCTGACTGTAACTGTCTTCTTCAGATCATCAGCAAGCTCAAGTTCAGGTGTTTCTGATGAAGGGTATAAGAAATATGGAATTAGTTAATCTTACAGAAGTCCTAAAGGAAAATATAGTTTCCTAAAAATATATATTAGGTTTTCAAATTACCTATTCTTTCCACAGGTTCTATTTCTGCTGATGATTCACTAAATTCACTCATACCATTCACGTTTGTTGCAGCAACTCGGAATTGGTATTTCTGGTTTGTTTTAAGACCCGTCACGGTGAACTCAGCATTCCTCAGGGTGGCGGTTGTATGTGCTCGATACCACTGTTCACTACCTTCTTCTTTCATTTCAAGAACATAGCCTAAGAGGTCAGCACCACCATCATATGTGGGCTTTGACCATGCTAAACTGATGCTGTGCATTGTAGTATCCACAACTCTTGGAACTGAAGGTGATGCAGGAGTGTCTTTGAAAAAGAAGAAAATGCATTTTATATTGGTACAGAAAACATTTTACAATCAAAACCAATTTCCAGACAGCTAATTCCAGGAAATGCATTTAATATGAGCTCTAACTGTTTTTAAGTTATTCCAATACTGTCTAGTTCAGTGAGTTTATGTGTGGTTATGGGTTTCTTAGTTATAGTGTCAATGTGAGTTTATGCTCCACTACTATAAATAAAAATTAAAACATGCTTTAAATACAGAAACTTACATGATGGTTCTTTACATAACATGTATTGTGAAGCTTCACTAGGTTCACTGTTTCCAGCAGCATTCACAGCAGTGACACGGAATTGGTACTGTCCCCCTTCCATGAGACCAGTGACTTTCAGTCTGGTGTCATAAATGGTATAATCTCTATTCACTCGTGTCCAGCGCAGACTCTTCTTTTCACGTTTGTCCACAAGATAGTCCTTAATCTCACTGCCACCATCCGATTCTGGTTTTGACCACTGAATAATGATATGCTCCTTGCCGACAGTCACTTCTTCAGGAGCACCAGGCTGTGTTGGAATAGCTATTTTTTTTAAAGGTGAGGAAAAAAAAAAAAAGATTGTTCAACACATTGTTTATCCATGAGAATTATTCCACAAATTCTGATGCAGAATGGAAGGTAGTAACACTCACTGAAAGCATTCCTGGCAATCACAGTTTCTGATTCAAGTGGAACACCTGGTCCATATTTGTTGACAGCTCTCACACGGAAAATGTACTCATTATTTTTAATTAGTTTTGTTACCACAGTTGATAAAGTTTGGCATTCAGCCTCAACAATAACCCAGTGAAGTCTGCTGGTTTCACGCCTTTCTATGATGTAGTGAGTGATTTCTGCCCCTCCATCTTCCTCAGGAATGTTCCATGCCAGAGTACATTTCTCTTCTGTTACTCTGCTAATTGTGATTTTGCCTGCACATGGGCCTGGTGAATCTGTGCAGGAATCAAAAAAAAAAAAATATACTGTCATTAGTGGCTAAGGGAAAGCATCTCATTCTTATTTAAAAGAATGCTGATTTTTTCAGTATTTTAAGTATTAATACTAATCACGGGATACATACCAAGCACCTTGACAAGAACAGAAATTTGTTTCATCCCACTGGCATTTTTAACTGTTAGGGTATATTTTCCACTATCACTTCTGTCACAGAACTTGATAATTGCAATAGCTCGTTTGCTGGTATATTGAAGAGATATCTTTTCACAGAGCTCCAGTTCCCTGTCACCTTTGGACCAGAAGACTTTTGGTTCTGGTTTTCCACCAACAGCTGCATCAAGAACAAGATCTGATCCAGCCCTAATGCTCAAAACTTCTCCTTGCAGTCTGGCATCAAGTTCAGCCTTTGGAGGTGCTGGAAAAAGAGATTTGAAAAAAAAGTTACATGACAGTACTAAAAATAGAACATTATGTTTTTAACTGTTCCAAGTAAATATTCCTTACTGTATTCATCTTTGCAAATCACAGCACCGGTTGATTCAGATCCTTTGCTAATCACACCAGCAGCATTCTTTGCTAGTACACGGAATTCATAGGCTTCATCTTCACTAAGAGCTGTCACAGTAAAAAAGTTTTCTGAGACAATGGTATAATTGCATTTCAGCCAACGTCCATCACCAGATTCGTTATATGGTTTGCGCTCAACAATATATCCGATTATTTTGCTTCCACCATCATAAAGAGGAGGTGACCAGCTCAGCGACACTGTAGATCTGGTGACATCTGTTACTTCTGGTCTTCCTGGTGGATCTGGAGGAATAAAGCAGAAAAAGTGAGAAATGTAATCCTATTTTAGCTTAAGTAAAAACGTAACTCTAAAAGTAATACTTACCAACTGGATTTTGAGCCACTACAGGTCTGGAAGCTTCACTAGCTTTGCTAACACCTGCAGCATTTAGAGCATAGGTTCTGAATTGATATTCTAGGCCTTCCACCAACCCCGTGACTTTATAGTTGCAGTCACAGCATGGCACTTTGTTTTCCTTCACCCAAAGGATGGTGTTGCGCTCCTTCTTTTCCACCCAGTATCCAATGACTTTGCTGCCACCATCATGGTAGGGTTCCTCCCAGCGAATGGCCATGGCACTTGCAGACACAGAATAGACTTCTGGCCTTGAGGGTGGGCTTGGTGGGACTAAACATGAAAAAGGTGGGGAGGAAAATGTTAGTAATTATAAATACCTCAGTCAGAAGAAAACAACAAATTTTGAGAAGTGTTTCACTTACCAAATGGATGCTCAGCAACTACTGTTTTTGATTCAACTGGCTTGCTGACACCAAATCTATTTTCTGAGCTTACTCGGAAGCTGTACTCTTGATATTTTGTGAGATGACTGACTTTGATCTGTGTGCGTTTCACACTGGAATTCACCAGCTGCCATGCTGTTGTGCCAGATTCGCGTTTCTCTACAATGTAGTTTGTAATGTCACTGCCACCATCATCTTCAGGTTCTTTCCAGGTCAACACACAGGACTCAGCGGATACAGACGATATTTCAATTGGGCCAGTGACAGGACCTGGCCTTCCTATGACTACCACTGTGACAGTAAATGTTTTCACACCAGCAGTGTTCTCAAGTGTAAGGTAGTATTTACCAGAGTCACCTCTCATACTGTCTTTTACAGTCAGCGTGGTTCGGTCTTTTGTTGTCTTGATGGTCACTCTTTCAGTTTCCTTCAGCCTCATCTCCTCAAGTTTCCATGTCACTTTTGGAGCTGGGCGCCCACTGATTGGTATATCAATAGTAAAGGTGCTTCCAGCCTTGCATGTTATAAGCTGTCTGCTTATGTCACTGAGATCTGCTGTTGGTTCAATCTGTGGCTCCTTAACAATAACAGAAGAGAAAGCTTCTCTTGGCTCACTGTAGCCAGCATCATTTTTCGCCTTGACCCGGAACTCATATTCTGTATTCTCCACAAGGCCTTCAACAGTGAAAGTAAGTTGCTTGGTTTGTCCAGCTCCAGTCCAGGAGTCAGATCCTTTTTGTTTCATTTCAAGAAGGTATCCAGTAATACGGCTACCACCATCATGATCGGGTTTAAGCCAAGCTAAAACTACAGAAGATTTGGTTGTATCAACAATATCTAGTCTCTTAGGTGGAGCAGGTTCTTCTGTGGCCACAACTGGTTCTGTTAATTCACAGGGTTCACCTACACCGTATTCATTTTCTGCTGATACTCGGTAGTAATATGGCATACCTTCTGCTAGATCTGTGACTTTAAAGATTTGTCGAGTGCATTTTGAACTCACAACTTGCCAGCTACGACGACTTGCTTCACGTTTTTCCACAACGTAGTGGTGGATACGAGAACCTCCATCCAGAACAGGAGCATCCCACATCAAAGTAATAGATGTTCGAGTCACATCTTTAAATGTAATAGGACCTGGTGGACCAGGTGTGTCCAAAACCTTGACAGTAAATGTAATAGACTTGCTTCCACTGTTGTTTTCCACAGTAAAGACATACTTGCCAGCATCATTTCTATTGCATTCCTCTACAGTCAATGTGCTGAATGAATCAGTTGTTTGAATGTCAGCACGCAAACTAAGATTAGCATCTGCTTTGGACCACACCGCAGTAGGAACTGGCCTTCCAGAGAAGGCAATAAATAGACGAATGCTTGCACCTGCTCTTACAATATGAGTCTGCTTGAAGTTTGCATCAATATCAATTTCAGGTGCAGAAAGCCTGTCCACGGTTTGGACTGAAGCAGGAACTTCACAACTTTCTCCTCTGCCAGCACCATTGACAGCACTAACTCTGAATTTATAGTGTTCTCCTGCCTCCAAATCAACAACGGTATATTTAGTAGCAATAACAGTCTCTGCATTGACTTTCTGCCATGCTTCAAGATCAGCTTTGCACATCTCAATGATGTACCCAATTATTTCCATGCCTCCATCAAAAACTGGCTTTGTCCACTCTAAGCTTACACTAGTCTTTGATGTGTCTGTCACCTTTACAACATTAGGAGCACTTGGTGGGCTGACTGGCTCTCTGCATTTAATCAGCTTTGAAACGTCACTTGGAGGTCCAACCCCTGCAGCGTTTTCAGCCATGACGTGGAACTCATACTCATTGCCCTCAATAAGGCCAGTTACTCTGTATCTGTTCTCAGTAATGGGCCTCTTACTGGATACTTTAACCCAGCGCATGCTCTTCTTTTCTCTCCTTTCAAGAATGTACTCATTTATCTCGCTTCCACCATCTGACTCTGGTCTTGCCCATGTGAGTGTGATACTGTCTCCTGTTACATTGGTAGGCTCTGGAGTTCCTGGTGCATCAGGGAGAGCTACAAAAAAGAAAAATGCCATTAGAAGGACAAGATGGTAACTCCATGGATATTTGTACAGAATGAGGTGGAAACTTACTGTAAGGTATTTGTGCAATAACTGGATCAGACTCCAATGGTCTGCCAACTCCAAATTTGTTCACTGCGGAGACACGGAACTGATACTCATTGCCCTTAATTAATTTAAGTGCTGTATAGCTGCAAGCTTCACATTTATCTTCAACTAATGCCCAAGCAATCCTGCTGGTTTCACGTTTTTCAATTATGTAGTGAGAAATAGAAGCACAGCCATCATTAGCTGGAGGCTCCCACCATAATGTGACTTTTTCTCCAGTGATGTTTGTGAATCGTATTGGTCCACCAACTTTTCCTGGTGTGTCTGCAATTTCAAAGGTTCAGAATTATAATTTGCTGACACTTAGAATGAAATACTATTTTTTAAAAAGCATGCTGAAAGTGCTTGGTGCAGTACCTTGTACTCTGATGGTAATATCTTCTCGTTTAGTGCCTGATGCATTTTTGGCTTCTACTGTGTACACTCCACGATGTTCCCGGACAGCATCTCTAATGAAGATTGTACTATATCCAATAGCTGTAGTTATTTCTATATTCATCATTTTATCAATCTCTTTACCATCCTTAAACCATGTCACTTTAGGTACTGGACGTCCTTTGATTAGAGCTTTAAGTCTAATGCTCTCTCCAGCTTTAACAGTAAGGCCTTCAAAGTGTTCAGCACCAAATTCAATTGTTGGTGCAACTAAAAAAGGAAAATAGAAATTAATTTCCATACAACTAAATATTTTTCTGATACTCTTCTAAATATACTAATTATAAAAGTCTGTGATATACAAAATTATTTCACTTACAAAATGGCATTCTTTAAATAGCAGTTATTATAAGAAGGATAAACTTATTTTTCCTGTAAGTGCATCATATATATATTGGCACATACATATAGGTGAAAGGTACTGTTGAAATGTGGTGTTAATAGTATGCCAAGCAACCCGAGGCACATTTTAATTTTGAAATTATTCAGTGCATTGGAATATTACAGTCCATGCCTTCCTTCCAATGTTGCCACTGCTGCTTATCCAAGAGAAATGTAGAGTGCCATACTTTTCAGCAATTGATTATTGTCTGCTAGATTTAGGTCTTTAATTTAGACCTGCCCACCTTGGAGTATGAACATAAATATTCTGAATTGACTGGGAGGACCTCAGTCACATGTTCTTTGCCCCTTGACTTCCAACTTCCTATCAGTACAGCCAGAAACTCTATCTAGCTTCAATACCAAAGCATATTACGAAAAATTCTTACCGTTTTCATCTCTGGTCATGATATAGCCTGAAGACTGTGAAGGTGGGCTGATTGTACCAACAGCATTTCTTGCAAGCACTCTGAATTCATATCGGTCACCTGGACTGAGCCCTGTAACTGTATATTGGCACTCACTGACATCAGTGAAGTTACACCTGAGCCAACGGTCTGCACTTCCTTGCCGCTTCTCAATGCTGTAAGCCACAATCTTACTGCCTCCATCACGCAGTGGGGGGTTCCATTTCAGGGTGATTGTTTCCCTAGTGACATCAATGTAATCAGGAGTACCAGGTGGGTCTGAAAGGAAAATAATGAAGATTTATTTTTATTACTGCTCGCAATAATCTACAAGAACAGAATTTTCTTGGATGAGTGATTAATCATTCA
The DNA here is from genome assembly GCA_013397555.1 of Urocynchramus pylzowi. Classification (NCBI taxonomy): domain Eukaryota; kingdom Metazoa; phylum Chordata; class Aves; order Passeriformes; family Fringillidae; genus Urocynchramus; species Urocynchramus pylzowi. Next base: position 592,246 of record VZRH01003314.1, on the reverse strand, counting down.
CTTACCCACTGGAGAGACTGCCAAAGTAAATTTGCTTGGCTCACTAGCTCGGCTTAGACCTGCAGCATTTTCAGCATATACTTGGAATTGGTAATCCAGGCCCTCAAGCAATCCAGTAATCCTGTATTCTCTGTTAGATATTAATGCAACATTAACCTTCTGCCACAAAATACTGTTTCTTTCCTTCTTTTCAACATGGTATCCCATAATCTCTGAACCACCATCATAAACGGGAGCATCCCAAGAAATGCTCATCCCGTCAGCAGTTACGTTGTATACAACAGGCTTGCCTGGGGCACCTGGTGGTTTAAACTGGTGCTTTGCCACAACATCTGCTGAGACAAGAGGTGGGCTCACTCCGTATCTGTTTTCTGCACGAACTCTAAACTGATATTCAGTATCTTTAACAAGGTTTGGTACTTTGAAGGTTGTTCTTGCAGCACTTGAACACACCAGCTTCCAGTTCATTTGTGATGTTTCTCTCTTCTCAATACTGTAGCCAGTAATTTCTCCTCCCCCGTCATCATCAGGAGCCTCCCATGACAAAACTACACTATCTGCTTTGATTTCATCTATTCTTAAAGGTGCTTTTGGCCTAGATGGAGGACCAAGAGTGATTACAGTGATTGTGAATGACTTTCTGCAGACTACGTTATCAAGAATTAAAGTATATTTGCCACCATGCTCCTTTTTCACATTCTTGATACTTAAACTTATCTTGTTTTCGGTTTTCTTGAAACGAAGATGTTCTGTTTCTTTAAGAGGGAGGTTGTCCTTGAGCCAGCTCATTGATGGATTAGGTTTACCTTTATAGGGCAATTCAGCATGTAGATTGTGTCCAATTCTTACTGCAATCTGACCTCCAGGAATATCAGAAAGGTCAGCCTCAGGTGTTATTATAAGTTCTTTCACAGTAATGGGTCCAACAGCAACAGAGTCACTCATGCCTTTTTCGTTTTTAGCAAAGACTCTGAATTCCATGACAGAAAGCTCTTTAAGTTTGTCAGCTACAAATTCACAGCTCTTGCTTGTGCCTGCATATGTCCATTCTTTTTCTTCCTGAAGTTTCTTTTCAATAACATAGTCTGATATAATGCTACCACCATCATAGTCAGGTTTGCTCCACTGCAATTTAACAGAACTCTTTGTAGAGTCTTTCATGGCTAGATCTTTTACAGGTCCAGGTACATCTGCAGCTTTCACTGGTTCAGTTGTCTCACAAGGTTCACCTAGTCCAATTTCATTTTCAGCAAGAACACGGAAAAAGAATGCAGTCTTTTCTGACAGGTTAGTCAGTTTAAAGGTGGTATGAGAACACTTTGTTGTAACAGTTGACCAGGCCCTCTTTGTAGCATCTCTTTTTTCAACAACATAATTTGTTATTTCAGAACCACCATTGATGAGAGGTGGCTCCCATACCAGCGTAACTGTGCCACGAGAAACATGCTTGAGCTGCAACTTCTGGCATGCAGAAGGTGTGTCAAGTACTTTTACATTCACAAATGATGATTTTGCTTCTCCAACTCCATTTTCAATTGTAAGAACATATTTTCCCGTATCATTTCGTGTAACTTGAGGAATAATAAGTAGTGTAGATGATTCTGTGTTTTGGATGATGTATCTTTCATCAGTCCCAAGATTCTTGTCACCCTTTCTCCATGTGACTGTTGGAGGAGGTCTTCCCTTGAATGGAATCATTATTTCCACATCTTCACCTGCTTTAGCAACAATAGATGTCCGAAGAGCAACATCCAGATCAATCTCTGGTGCCACTGTGGAAATAAATAAAAAATTAATAATGCATACTTGGAATGTAAAATAAGAGATAGTTTTAAAAAACCCAAACACACAGGAAACTGATAAATCATAAAGAAATACAGTACCAAGAATATCTTTAGCTTGAACGGGTTCCATCATTTCAATAGGCTCTCCTTGTCCAGCACAATTCATAGCAGATACACGGAAATAGTAATTAACACTTGGCTGAAGGTGGGATACAACATATTCAGTTGTTCTCACTTCTCCCTTGGTACTGACTACAGTCCATTCTTGCTCTTCACCTTCCCTCTTCTCCACCACATAGTGGGTAATTGGACTTCCTCCATCATAAGCAGGCTTAATCCAGCCAAGGGTAACAGATGTCTTGGTTGTATCCACAACTTTCAGCTTTGTTGGTGTGCCTGGCTTATCTGTAAATGATAGTTTACGGGGGAAAAAAACCACCAGTCAGAATCCCATTAATTGTAAGAGGAAGAAAATCTGTCCGCAATTACTTTGGTACAATCCTACTAATTTTCCATTGATTTCTAACCTATTGGAAGAAATGCATATTGAATCTTACCAACAGGATCTGCAGCTTTGTAGAAGTCAGAAGCCTCAGAGAATGGACCTGGTCCAGCTGCATTGACGGCACAAACTCGGAAATGATATTCGCTGTTTTCAGTCAGACCCGTTACTTTCTGTCTGGTGTCCCGAATAGTTTCTTTAGAGACCTTGAACCAACTCAGACTCTTCTTGTCACGTTTCTCCAGAAAATATCCTGATATCTCACTGCCTCCATCAACAGTGGGCCTACTCCAGACAACAGTCATAGAATTCTTGGTTATCTTCGTGACTTCTGGTGTACTAGGAGGTCCAGGTGTAACTGAATAAAAAATCATATGTCAGTAAATCAGTGCTACTTACAAACAGCACACTAGACAATTCAGTTGCATAAGTTATTTTGCAGAACTTATTTCTTACCAAATGAATTTTTGGCTATAACAGGCTCAGATTCCAGTGGATCACCAATTCCATACTTGTTCACACCACGGACACGGAACACATATTCATTTCCTTTGATCAGTTTTGTTGTAGTTATGATACATCCCTCCAGTTTTTCAGAAATTAAAGACCATACAACCCGACTTGTTTCCCGTTTTTCAACAACATAGTGTGTTATAGGTGCACCACCATCATCTGCTGGTGGGTCCCACATTATTGTAATCTTTTCAGCAGTGACCGTCTTAAACTGTATAGGTCCACCTGGGGGTCCTGGCTTGTCTGTGGAAGGCAGAAGAAAGAAGATGTTAAGTATTCACTACTGAATTATTGTTTAATAGTAAACACAGTTGCATCTCAAGACTTACCAAGTATCTGTACTCTAACATGGGCTGATGCTGAACCCATGGCATTCTTCAGTTTTAACTCATAGGTGCCACTGTCGAGTCGATTTGCATCCTTAATGAGTATAGAAGCAAATTCTGTTGTGTTTTCAAAAGACACTAGTGCACTGGTTAGTACCTCATTGCCATTTTTGAACCATTCAATTGTGGGGATAGGCTTGCCTGAGATGCCCAGTTTTAGCTTAACTGAAGTTCCTGCTTTGTATTTCACCACTTCCGTATATTCTGGTGGCACATCGATTTCAGGTGCACCTTAAGAAAAAATAGGACTAAGTTAAAAACGTGTTTATTGCAGCCCTGTATTTAATAAAATCCCCAAATAATACTACCTTATTTAATCTAATAGTTAAAGGTATTTGATAAATACAGATCAAAGTAAGAGAGCATATGTAACTTAAATCATAAACCTAGAATAAGTCAGAACTAATCCTATGAAGAAGAGACAATTGCATGTAGAAATATAACCACTTGAACCATGGGCAGACTTCTTTTGCTCAGAGAATAAAGATACCAGAAGACTTTAAAAATGGAGATACAGCCAAAGATGCTCCTTACAATCATGCCCAAATGCTCACAGTCAGTCATGCTTCTTGAATCAATCACTGTAAATTAGCATTCCATATTTAAAAGACCGTTAATCTACAAACAGCACAGCCATTGTCCTAGTACACCAAAATTATGTCATTATATCATTGCAAAACACTTACCATATGTATCAACACATGTGATAGGACCCACAACATCTGAGGGATTACTAATGGAACCGACAGCATTCTTTGCAAAGACCCGGAATTCATACTTGGAATTCTGTGTCAGGCCAGATACTGTGAACTGAGTCTCAATAACATTGGTGAAGCTAGCTTTTGTCCATCTGCCATCTGGAAGATCACGTTTTTCTACAATGTATCCAGTGATTTTGCTACCACCATCAAATGCTGGCTTCTGCCAGGAGAGAGTGATAGAGGTCTTGGAAATATCTGAGGCACGAACATTTCTTGGTGGCTCTGCAGAAGGAAACAAGAATATTGCCAATAATTAACAGCTGTTTTGAATATTTTCTTATTGTACAGAACAGATTATCACAGGGCAACAAAATGGTTTGGCTTCATTATTTTATAGAAAGTACATACCACAAGCATCAATTGCAAGGACTGGATCAGAAGGACGACTTGCTTTTCCAATGCCAGCTGCATTTTCTGCATAAACTCTAAATTCATAGATAAGGCCAGCGCTGATTGTGGTCACTTTGAAATGAGTGGTACGAATAAGGGTCTTGTTAGCCTTCTGCCATAATATGCTATTTCTGTCTTTCATTTCCAGGTGATATCCAATGATAGCATTGCCACCATTAGTGACTGGTTCATGCCATCCGACAGTAATACTCTCTCGGGTAACATTAGTGACCCACGGTGTAGAAGGAGGGCCCGGGGTAGCTGATGATATCAAAAGAATTGATTGTTAACAAAATTACATTTTCAACATCAGAGCACTAAAACATCAATGTATACCATGAGAAGCACGTTACTCACTGTAAGGAAGCTTGACAACCACACACTGCGAGTCTATGTGATCGCTGATGCCAAAGCGGTTCTCAGCTTTGATGCGGAATTGGTACTCTTCTCCTGTTGTGAGCCTCATAACTTTGATAACCGTTCTAGCAACAGTGGCAGACACTTCAGACCAAGCAGCAGTACTTGTTTCTCTTTTCAGTACAATATAGTTGGTAACCTGACTTCCACCATCATAAGCTGGTGGTTGCCATCTGAGTGTTACACTCTCTTCAGTGACATCGCTAAGGACAACAGGACCAACAGGAGGACCGGGTCTATCCAGCACAACAATATTAACAAATGATTTTGTGGTGCCACTTGAGTTCGCAGCAGTAATGTCATATCTGCCAGCATCAGCAGCCACACTTTCTTTAAGGTTAATGATGAGACTTTCTGCAGTGGTTTCTGTGTGAAATCTCATGGTAGGTTTCAGTGCAACACCATCTCTAGACAGTGTTACCTTTGGCACTGGTTTTCCAGAAACTGGAATTTCAACTTTTAGATTTGATCCTGCTCGAACATATACAGTGTTATGAGGGAAGCCCTTCATGTCGATCTCAGGAGATTCTGAAAAAGAAAACATTTCCAAACCATTAAAAGAATGCTCCGTCTTTTAAAATATGAATGCAATTGAATGTGACTTTTGTCTCATGTCAGGAAGCATACCTAATTGTTCTTTAACTGTAACAGGGAGCAGTAGTTCCTTAGGATCACTTAAACCAGCTTGGTTTTCTGCAGACACCCTGAAGAAATAGTCAACGTTTTCCTTAAGACCGTGGACAACATGATGAGTTGTCTTTACGACTGCACACTTAACCCATTTTTGCTGTCCTTTCTCAAGAGCTTCAAGGAGGTAGCTAACAATTCTGCTTCCACCGTCATGTTCTGGTTTTAGCCATGAAAGAGAAACACTGTCCTTTGTGACATTTGTTACTCCTAGCTTTTCTGGTGGGCTGGGTTTTTCTGAGAAAAAAAGTGCAACAGGTTAAACAATATAGAAGATATTGACTTTTTATATTACCAATTACAAAGGAACACAATCTGGATCAAGAAAGTGTGTTTTTAAACCAATTTGTATATTAGAAACATTTAAATAAAATCCAAGCAAAATTTACTATTACTTAGCTCTTTTTTATTTGTAAAACCACAGACATAGCTACAAAAATGATCTATTTTACTGTATGCAGATTTAAAGCTTTTGACATTATTTTGAAGTAAACACTTTAAAACACATATTATTTTAAGTATTAAAAAATTTTTTTCATAGTAAAACATACCTGTTATTTTTGTTCCCTCTTTGGTCTCAGAAGGCACTCCAACACCATACTCATTTTCTCCGGAGACACGGAAGTAGTAAATGGCACCTTCTTGCAAACCAGTCACTTTGTAGGACAGACGATGACAGTTGTTTGTCACAGTAACCCACGCCTTTTTGCTAGCTTCTCGTTTTTCAATTACATAGTTCTTTACTGGTGCTCCACCATCATTTTCAGGAACATCCCAAGATAACACAGCAGATTCTTTAGTTACGTCTTTTGTTGCAATATTAGATGGTGGGCCAGGCGTATCAAGAACTTTGACGATTAAAGTCAAGGTGGTAGTGTTCAGGATGTTTTGCAATGTTAATGTGTATTTTCCAGAATCATTTCTTGTTGCTTTTTCAATAGTAAGAGATGTACAATTACTTGAAGTGTCAATGCTTGCACGTGTACGGAGATCAGTGTCTGGTTTGTTCCATGTTACATTTGGGACTGGTTTGCCTCTGAAAGGAACAGTCATTGTGAATGATCCACCAGCCTTTACAATTAAAGTCTTCCGCATTTCACTGTCAATTTCAAAGGCAGGTTCCTCCTCTCTTTCTTTTGCCACCTGAGGTTCTGAGACATCACTTGGTTCACTGACACCCATTTTGTTAATGGACTTCACTCTAAAAACATACTCAGAGCCTGATGTTAGTCCAGTTATGGTATATTCTGTGCCTCTTAAATTCTGAATAGCTGTTGTCCAGTCCGTTTCATCAGTTTTCTTGTACTCAACTGTGTATCCTGTTACTGGAGCACCTCCATCAAACAGTGGCTTTGTCCAACCAATTGTGATATTTGACCTTGTAGAATCCATAATCTTAGGTTTAGATGGGGGAGATGGCAAGAAGATTGGATCTTCTGCCTTAATCAATGGTGTGGTTTCACTTGGGAGACTGAGACCAGCAGCATTTTCTGCATAAACCCGGAATTCATATTCACATCCCTCACGGAGACCCGATGATTTCACTCTTAAATCATAAACTGGCTTTTTGTTTACACGAATCCATCTTAGGCTGGTTTTCTCACGCCTTTCAATTACATAGCCCGAGATCTCACTGCCTCCATCAGACTCAGGTCTTGCCCAGCACAGAGTTATTGAATCTTTGCTCACACTGGTGATCTCTAAAGATGTAGGTGGGCTTGGAACTGTAAATGGGTCTAGGGCTTTGACAGCAACACTTTCTAGAGGCTCACCAACACCGTATTTGTTAACTCCCATTACTCTGAAAATATATTCATTGCCCTTCAGTAATTTTGTCACTTTACAAGATGTTGTTTTAAGCTCTCCTTCACAAAGTGTCCATGCAATTCTGCTGGTCTCACGTTTTTCCACAATATAATGATCAATATCTGCACCACCGTTTTCTTGAGGGGGTCCCCATGATAAATGGCACTTTTCAGCAGTAAGGCCATTTATTTCTAACGGACCTGCAGGTGGGCCAGGTCTGTCAAGTACTTTGCAATTAATTGCCAAAGATTTTGTTCCTGCAACATTCTGTAATGTTAGTACATACTGTCCTGAATCACCTCGGATACAGTCCTTAATGGTTATTGCAGTAGTGTAATCTGTTGAGACTATTTCAACTCTAGCTTTTCCTTCAAGCTCCTTGCCATCCTTTGTCCATGAAATCACTGGTATTGGCCGTCCTGCAACATCAGCATTGACTTTAAACACTTCTCCAGCTTTCACAACTACAACATCTCTGAATTTGGCATCCATCATAATTCTTGGAGCTTCTACATCATCTTTCACGGTCACAGGTCCAGTTGATTCAGATGGCTGACTGAAGAGTCCAGCAGCATTCTTTGCAATCACATGGAATTCGTAACGCTGGTCTTCTGTAAGTCCACCTACATCAAAGTATGTTTCTTGAACATTAGTAAAATTACATTTTAGCCAACGACCATCTGGTAGTTCTCGGCGTTCAATGATATATCCTGTTACTTTAGCTCCACCATCGTATTCTGGTTTAGTCCACTTCAATGAGACAGATGTTCTCGTAATATTAGTAACTTCTGGCTGACCAGGAGGATCACATGGATCTCTTGCAGCAACCGGTTCACATGCTTTGCTGCATTTGCCTATTCCAGCAATGTTTTCTGCATACACACGATATTCATACATCAGTCCTTCATCAAGACCAGTAACTTTCATTTGTGTATCAGTGATAAGGCTCTTGTTGACTTTTGTCCAAAGAATGCTGCTTCTTTCTTTATGCTCCAAATGGTATCCTAGCACTACGCTACCTCCATCATTAACTGGAACCTGCCAAGTTACAATCATGAAAGATTTAGTTGCATGTGCCACACGAGGCGTTCCTGGTGGACCTGGAGGCTTAAATGGATACTCTGCCACAACAGAAGGAGAATTAGTATAAGTGCTTTTCCCATAGCGGTTTTCTGCACAAACACGGAACTGATATTCAGATCCAGTGACGAGTCGAGATACTTTAATTGATGTTCTTGCAACTGCTGCAGATACAACCTCCCATGTTGTTGTGGTAGTATCTCTCTTCTCCACAATGTAATTGCTAATGTGACATCCACCATCGTATGCTGGAGGTTTCCAAGACAGAGTTACACTATCAGCACTAACTTCATCAATTTTAACATCAGTTGGTGGTCCTGGTCTGTCAAGGACAACTACAGTTAGAGAAGCTGTTGTTGTTCCAGCAGTATTTGAAAGATGTAATTCATAATGTCCCAGATCTTCATTTGTAGCTTCCTTAATGGACAGCGAAGTTAAAGTCTTTGATGTTTGAACATTTACCCTGGTTGTCTGTTTTAAGGGATTCCCATCCTTCTTCCAGCTAACAGTGGGAAGAGGTCGCCCTCTGAATGGAATGTCAATCTTAAGATCATCTCCAGCTTTCACCGTGAATGTGTTAAAAAGAAGCTCAACAGATGGCTGGATTTCAATATCTTTTGCAATGACTGGGACACCAAGTTCTCTTGGATCACTTTTTCCTTTTTCATTAACAGCGATCACCCTGAAACTGTACTCTTCTCCCATACTTAAGCCTGTTACTGTTGCTTCCAATGTTTTCACCTGTGTGCATGCACTCCATTTTACACTTCCTTTAGTCTGCATTTCTACTATATAACCGGTAATTTTACTACCACCATCACTCTCTGGCTTTTCCCATTTAATTGATGCAGAATTGCGAGTCACGTCAACAAGAATGACCTTTGAAGGTGGAGAAGGTGGTTCAGACACCTTAACTGGATCAGCAGTTTCTGCTGGTAAACCAGCCCCATATTCATTTACGGCTAGAACACGGAAGTAATAACTACATCCTTCTTGTAGCTGAGTAATCTTGAAGGAATTCTTAGTACAGTTGCTTGTAACTGTGGCATATGCCTTTCTCGTGGATTCTCGCTTTTCAACTACATAGTTGGTAATTTTAGCTCCACCATCAATAAGTGGTGCTTCCCAGGCTAAAGTTACAAAATCTTTTTTCACTTCTCTGATTGTCAGGTTTAGAGGTGCACTAGGTGTATCAAGCACTCTGACATTAACAAAAGCGGATTTTTTGCCACTGTTGTTCTCTAAAGTAAGATTGTATCTACCACTATCAAATCTATTGACATTGTCAATGACCAGCATTGTGTAGGAACTGGTGACTTCAATCTGAGCTCGCTCACTAATTGCTCCTTCTGCTTTCTCCCATTTAACCTCAGGTTCTGGTCTTCCTTTGATGGTGACAAACAGGCGTAAAGTACCACTAGCACGTACAGTGACTACTTTTCTGAGATCTGCATCAAGTTCAATTTCAGGAGGTTCAATCTTGTCCTCTGCTAAGACTGCACCAGGTATAGTTGCAGGTTCTCCTACTCCTTCTGAGTTGATGGCACAGATGCGGAAGTTATACTCCTGGTTCTCCTTCAGTTTTGTCACGGTGAACTGTTTTGCTTGTAGGCCTGTTGGTGGGGTGCAGGTAGTCCATTCATCAGCAGCAGCTTCTTTTACTTCTACTACATATCCTTTAACAGGAGCGCCACCATCATAAATGGGCTTACTCCAGGCAAGGGAAACTGATGACCTGGAAGTATCTGTAACCTTTGGATTGCTAGGTGGACCTGGTGGATATAATACATCACAAGCACGATAGAAAATGGATGGCTCACTGGGTTCCCCTACCCCTGCAGCATTTTCAGCAGACACTCTAAACTCATAGAAATGCCCATCAGTTAGACCTGTTACTCTGAATCGCAAGTCTGTCAGCCTTTTCTTATTGCATTTGGTCCACCGGATACCATCCTTGTCTCGTTTTTCAAGTATGTAACCTTCAATTTCAGCTCCTCCATTGTCTTCTGGGCGACCCCATGTTACCACCATAGAATCTTTTGTGATTGCTGAAACTTCAGGTGTTGAAGGAGGACCAGGGGGTTTGTACGGATTACGAGCCACAACTGGTTCAGATTCCAAGGGCTCTCCAACTCCATATTTATTTACTGCCATTACACGGAAAATGTATTCATTGCCAGGAAGAAGTTTGGTTACTTTGTGATTTAGAGCCTGCACATCTGTTGCTACTTGTGTCCATGAAAGTCTACTTGTCTCTCTCTTCTCGATGATATAATGTGAGATACTAGAACCACCATCATGTGAAGGTGGAGACCATGACAAGTAGCATTTTTCTGCAGTGACACCTGTAACGTTCAAAGGTCCTTCTGGAGGCCCTGGTCTGTCAAGCACTTTCACAGTGATTGGTATAGATTTGGTGCCACCAACATTTTTGAGGTTAAGAGTATAGTGACCTCCATCTATTCTTATACAGTCTTTGACAGTGAGAGTTGTCTTCTCAATGGTAGATTTAATTTCCATTCTTGCAGTTGTTTCTTCAAGGTCTTTACCATCTTTTGACCATGTAATGTCAGGAATAGGTTTGCCATGGATATCAGCTTCAAGAACAAAGGTTTCTCCAGCATGAACAACAATGACATCTCTGTATTTAGGATCCAATGAAGCTCCTGGTGCTTCAATTTCATCTCTGGCAGTAATAGGCCCTGTACTTTCAGATGGTTCACTCAAGCAACCTGCTGCATTTCTTGCAATTACTCTGAATTCGTATCGTTGGTTTTCAACAAGACCACTTACTGTAAATTCTGTTTCCAACACATTTGTAAAGCTGGCTTTCATCCAGCGACCGTCTGGTAGTTCTTTCTTTTCTACAATATAACCTGTTATTTTGCTTCCACCATCATATTCTGGCTTTTTCCACTTCAGTGTGATATTACTTCTTGTAACAACAATGGCCTCTGGGCGGCCAGGTGGGTCACAAGGATCTCGGGCAACATACAGTTCTGATACTTTGCTGACTTTGCCAATGCCAACAATGTTTTCAGCAGAAACTCTGAACTCATATTCAAGACCTTCTTCAAGGCCGTCTGTTTTATATTTGGTGTCCACAATAAGTGACTTGTTCTGTTTTGTCCAAAGAATGCTGTTCTTATCTTTACGCTCAAGATGGTAGCCAAGAACTTTGCTTCCTCCATCATTAACTGGTTCATGCCATTGTACAATCATATGGTCCTTGGAAGCTGCTGTAACAAATGGGGTTCCAGGTGGTCCAGGCACCTTGTAGGGATATTGCACAACAATTGATTTAGAAGCCAAAGGAGAGCTCTTTCCATATCTATTTTCAGCAGAAATCCTGAACTGGTATTCAGAACCTGTTTTAAGCTTTGTTGCTTTGATGGTTGTTCTTGCAACAGTTGCTGACACAATATTCCATGTGGTAGTGCTTGTGTCACGCTTTTCTACTATATAGTTGCTTATCTGGCAGCCACCAGTATAATCAGGTGGATCCCACGATAAAACAACAAAGTCTGCACTAATTTCATCAAAGCGGACAGGTCCTCGTGGTGGGCCAGGCTTTTCTAGTACAATTATGCTCAGCTGCTCTGTTGCTGTACCTGCTGCATTTGTTGCTGTTACTGTATATTTACCGAAGTCTTCCCTGTTGCTTTCTTTAATATGTAAGATAGTTGATGTTGTCGTATTCTCAATATTTAACCTGGTCGTCTGTTTCAGTGGCTGCTCATCTTTTGTCCAAGTAATAGTAGGCTTGGGTCGACCTATAAATGGTACTTCTACCTTCAGATCTTCTCCAGCTTGTACACTGTATGTATTAAACATCAGTTTGAAACTTGGCTCAATAGTCAGGTCTTTAGCTATCACAGGAATTCCAAGTGCTCTGGGATCGCTTTTGCCTTTTTCATTGTAGGCAATCACACGGAATTGATATTCCTGTCCTGGACTCAAACCAGACACCTCTGCATTACACGTTTTGGTCTCACTAACAACACTCCATTTTTCTGTTCCTTTAGGCAACATTTCAACAAGATATCCCAAAATTCTGCTACCTCCATCATGTTCAGGTTTTTCCCATGTAAGTGATGCACTTCTCTGAGTGACATCAGTGAGTGTTACTTTCCCAGGAGGCAGAGGTGGCTCTGAGGCTTTGATAGCATCCCTGGTTTCAACTGGAACACCAATTCCATATTCATTTTCAGCCATAACTCTGAAGTAATAAATTGCTCCTTCTGTAAGATTTTCAACTTTAAAACTTGTCTTGGCACACTTAGTGCTTACATTTGCAAATGCCTTCCTGGTTGACTCACGCTTGTCTATTACATAGTTCTTTACCTTTGCACCACCATCAATAATCGGTGGCTCCCAAGATAGCACAGCAGAATCCTTCTTTATATCCTTTACCACTAAGTTTTGTGGGGGTCCTGGCGTGTCCAAGACTTTCACTGTAACAAATGCAGATTTAGAACCACTGCTGTTCTCCAGCTTAAGAATGTACTTTCCAGCATCATTTCTATCACAGTTGTCAATTGAAAGTTGTGTGTAGTTTATGCCTTTATCAATCTGAACTTTTTCTGAGAATTCTCCTTCTTCTCGGGACCAAGTGATGTCAGGTGTTGGTCGTCCCCTGAACGGAATGTGAATCCTAGCAGACCCACCAGCCCTAACCACTATCCCCTTCCTTAGCTCTGAATCAATATCAAGTTCTGGAGCTTCAAGTTTGTCTTCTGGTTTAATAGTACCAGGAACTGATGCAGCCTCTCCCACACCGATCTTGTTGAGAGCACACACTCGTAATTTGTATTCTTGATGTTCAGTAAGCTTTTTGATCTCAAATCGAGTGGCACGTATGCCTGTCTGTGGAGTAACAAGCGACCATTCATCTTCATCTGCTTTACAGATTTCTACAAGGTATCCCTGGATTTCACAACCACCATCATAAATAGGTTTACTCCAAGCGAGTGTAACTGAACTTTTGGTGGTATCCACAACATGGGCATTTGTAGGTGGGCCAGGCTTGAACATCGGGTCACAAGCTTTGAAATAGGGAGAAACTTGGCTTGGTTCACCAACTCCAGCAGCATTTTCAGCAGAAACTCTGAATTCATATTCATGATCCTCTGTTAAACCTGTAACTCTTAATCTCAAATCTGTAATGCGGCGTTTATTGCATTTTATCCATCTGATGCCTGCTCGGTCTCTCTTTTCTACAATGTAACCTACGATTTCACTACCTCCATCACTGTCTGGCCGGGTCCAGCAGACAGTCATAGAATCCTTTGTGATGTTGGTAATTTCCAAGGCTTTTGGTGGTCCAGGAACCACAAATGGATTTCTCATCATTACTGGCACAGATTCTAATGGCTCACCAACCCCATATTTGTTAACTGCCATGATACGGAAGACGTATTCATTTCCTTCCAAGAGTTTTGTTACTTTCAGCATTGTAGGTAAAACTTCTGAAGCAACCACAGTCCATGCCAGGCGGCTAGTTTCTCTCTTCTCTACAATGTAATGAGAAATATCACTGCCACCATCATGAAGAGGAGGACCCCATGCCAGTGCACATTTTTCAGCTGTAACTCCTGTAACTTGGACTGGGCCCTCTGGAGGTCCTGGCCTGTCCAAGACTTTTACGTTTACTGTTACTGTCTTTGTTCCTGCAACATTAGAGGCTTCCAGAATGTACTGTCCACCATCAACTCTAATAGCATCTTTTACAATTATTAATGCACTGAAATCTGTGTTCTTTATTTCATATCTGGCAGTGTCCTCAAGCTCTTTATCTCCTTTGTACCACTTAATGGTCGGTAGTGGCTTTCCATGAACATCAGCCTCAAGTCTGAATGTTTCACCAGCATTTACAACAATAGTGTCTTTGTACTTTGGATCCATTGAAATTCGTGGAAGTTCAACTTCGTCCCTTGCTGTTATTGGTCCTGTACTGTCAGAAGGTTTGCTTATTGCACCTGCAGCATTCTTTGCAATTACTCTAAATTCATATCTTTGGTCTTCAGTAAGTCCTGTTACAGTGAACTGAGTTTCAATGATATTCGTGAAGCTCGCTTTCATCCAGCGACCATCTGGTAAGTCACGTTTCTCTACAATATAACCAGTAACCTTACTTCCACCATCATATTCTGGTTTGGTCCACTGTAGAGTAATAGAGCTTCTTTTTATTATTATAGCTTCTGGGCGACCTGGAGGATCACATGGATCACGAGCTACATAGCACTCAGAAACTTTACTTGTTCTGCCTACACCAACAATATTTTCTGCAGAAACTCGAAACTCATATTCAATTCCTTCTTCAAGGTTATTTGTCTTAAAACTTGTGTCCTGAATAATAGTCTTGTTTACTTTAGTCCATAGAATGCTGTTTTTCTCCTTTCTCTCAAGATGGTAACCCAACACTCTACTGCCACCATCATTTACTGGTTCATGCCATTGTACAACCATGGAGTCTTTTGTAACTGTTGTCACAAATGGTGTGCCAGGAGGTCCTGGTTCCTTGTAAGGGTACTGTGCTACGACTGGTGCAGATTCCAATGCAAAACTCTGCCCATACCTGTTCTCAGCAAATATTCTGAACTGGTATTCTGAACCAGTTTTCAGTTTAGTCACCTTCAGTGTAGTTCTTGCAACAGTAGCCGAAACTGTTTCCCATACAGTGGTCGTTGTATCTCTCTTGTGCACAATATAGTTGGTGATTTGGCAGCCGCCCGTGTAGGCTGGGGGATTCCATGACAGGGTAATACTTTCTGCACTTATTTCATCAAACTTCACAGGTCCAACTGGAGGATCAGGTTTGTCTAGAGTAATAATTTCAACAGAGGCAGTCTTCTGCCCAACAACATTAGCCACAGTGATTTCATAAGTGCCACTGTCTTCTTTGCTGGTTTCCTTAAGATTCAATATAGTGAGATCAGCTGAATCGCTAACATTGACTCTTGTTGTCTGCCTCAATGGCTGGCCATCTTTAACCCAGGTAACAGTTGGTTTAGGTCGACCTGCAATTGGTATTTCTACTTTTAGGTCCTGTCCCACCTGAACACTGTAACTGTGGAAAGCAGGTCTTACATCAGGTTCAATCACCAGGTCTTTGGCAACTATTGGAACTGCAAGTGCTCTAGGATCACTCTTACCCTTTTCATTTACAGCCATTACTCTAAAAAGATATTCTTCCCCTTGAGTTAGATTAGTAACAACTGCTTCAAGTGTTTTAACACGAGCACACTCTGACCACTTCTCACTACCCTTTGCTTGCATTTCAACAATATATTGTATGATTTTGCTACCACCATCATGTTCTGGTTTTGCCCAGCTCAGTGAGACACTGTTTCTCGTGACATCATCCACTGTTATTTTCCCAGGAGGCTGTGGAACTTCAGCAACTTTAATTGGGTCACTGGTTTCTGCAGGGAGGCCGATTCCATATTCATTCTCAGCAGAGATTCTGAAGAAGTAGTAGCAGCCCTCCTGAAGCTGATCTACTTTCCAAGAAGTCTTGTGGCAGTTTGTTACAACAGCTGCATACGCCTTTCTTGTTGCTTCACGCTTTTCAATGATGAAATTCTTTATTTTTGCTCCACCATCCAAGAGAGGAGGCTCCCATGAAAGTGAAACAGAGTCTTTAGTGATCTCTCTGATTTTTAAATTAACAGGTGCACTTGGGGTATCCAGTACTCTTACACTGACAAATGCAGACTTTGTTCCACTGCTGTTTTCCAAGGTCAGAGTATATTTTCCGCTATCAAATCTGTTAACATTATCTAGAACAAGGGAAGTAAAGCTACTAGTGGTATCAATAATAGCTGCTTCTCTGATGTCACCATCCACTTTACCCCATTTTACTTCAGGTGTTGGACGACCTCTGATGGGAACAAACAGTCTTAAGGAACCTCCTGCTCTCACATTTACAATCTTCCTTAATTCCATGTCAAGGTCAAGGTCTGGAGCCTCCATCTTCTCTTCTACAACAACAGAACCAGGAACATCTGCGTGCTCTCCAACTCCTGCTTTATTAACTGCACATATGCGGAATTTGTATTCGTGTTTTTCCACTAATTTTTCTACTTCCATGTGAGTATTCTTAATTCCAGTTGGAGGGGTACAAATCGACCATTCACCATCACTTACATCACATTTTTCCACAATGTATCCCTGAATTTCAGAGCCACCATCATATATAGGTTTACCCCATGAAAGAAAAACGGAAGATCTTGTAACATCCGTAACTTTAGGATTATTGGGTGGACCTGGCTTGTAAATAGGATCACATGCTTTGTAGTAAGTAGAAGGTGGACTTGGTTCACTAAGACCAGCAGCATTTTCAGCTGAAACTCTATACTCATAATCATGATTTTCTATGAGACCAGTCACTCTGTATCGCAGTTCACTTATCAGGCGTTTGTTACATCTTGTCCAGCGAATACCTTCCTTATCTCGTTTTTCAAGGACGTAGCCTAGGATTTCACTGCCGCCATCTGAGGCTGGTCTTTCCCATACAACTATCATAGAATCCTTGGTAACTGCTGTGACTTCTGGAGCCTTTGGAGGAAGTGGCACAACAAATGGGTTCTTTGCGACTACTGGGTCAGACTCAAGAGGTTCACCAACACCATATTTATTTACTGCCATGATGCGGAAAACATACTCATTTCCTTCTAGAAGTTTTGTAACTTTGCAGTTCAGGGTTTGCACATTTGAGTCAACGACAGTCCACACCAAGCGACTGGTTTCCCTTTTTTCTACAACATAGTGTGAAATATCGCTACCGCCATCTTGTAGTGGAGGTTTCCATGACAGCGTGCATTTTTCAGCTGTAACACCTGTAAACTCAACAGGTCCTTCTGGAGGTCCAGGTCTATCAAGAACTTTGACGTTAACAGGAACCTTCTTTTCACCTGCAACATTTTTTGCCAGTAGTACATACTGCCCACTGTCAACTCTTGTGGCTTCCTTCACACTGAGGCTTGTTGCAAAATCAGTAGTTTTTATTTCCATATGAGCGGTGCTTGTCAGCTCACGATCACCTTTTAACCACTGAATGGAAGGTATTGGTTTGCCATGAACATCAGCATCAAGCTTAAATGACTCACCAGCATGCACTACAATAGTGTCTCTGTATTTTGGATCCATACTTATTTGAGGTGGTTCTACTTCATCTCTTGCTGTAATTGCCCCTGAGCTCTCAGATGGTTCACTGAAAACACCTGCAGCGTTTCGTGCTATAACACGAAACTCGTATCTCTGGTTTTCGACTAGACCAGTTACTTCAAACTGAGTATCAATGACATTTGTAAAGCTTGCTTTCATCCAACGGCCATCAGGTAATTCCTTCTTTTCAACAACATAGCCTGTGATTTTACTTCCACCATCATATATAGGTTTCTTCCACTGGAGTGTTACTGAGCTTCTTGTGACAATTACAGGTTCTGGACGACCTGGAGGGTCACATGGGTCACGTGCAGTATAGCATTCAGATGCTCTACTTGCCTTTCCAATTCCCACTATGTTTTCTGCATAGACTCTGAATTCATATTCAAGACCTTCCTCAAGGCCAGTTGTCTTAAATTTGGTATCCGGAAGAGGTGTTTTATTCAGTTTAGCCCACAGAATGCTGTTTCTTTCTTTGCGCTCCAAGTGATAACCAATGATCCTGCTACCGCCATCATTGACTGGTTCGTGCCATTGTACCACCATGCTGTCTTTTGAGACATTTGTTACAAAAGGAGTTCCAGGTGGACCAGGAACTTTAAATGGGTATTGGGCTATTATTGACTCTGAGGTGAGATACGTACTCTTCCCATATCTGTTCTCAGCTGCGATTCTGAACTGATATTCACAGCCAGTCTTTAAACGACATGCTTTTATAGTTGTTCTTGCAACAGTAGCTGACACAATGTGCCAAGTCGTGGTGGAAGTGTCTCTTCTTTCTACAATGTAATTATTGATAGAGCTACCACCATCATACTTGGGTGGTTCCCAGGAGATGGTAATACTGTCTGCTGTTACTTCATCTACTTTTACTGGTCCAGTTGGAGGTCCTGGTTTGTCAAGTACAACAATATTTAGTGTCTCAGTTGCTTCACCAGCAGAGTTTGTAAGTTTAACTAAATATGTTCCCACATCTTCTCTGCACGCTTCTTTTATTGTTAACACTGTGTTGTTTTCTGAGCTTTCTGCATTTACTCTTGTAGTCTGCTTCAATGCCACATTGTCTTTATGCCAAGACACTGCTGGTTTGGGTCGACCAACAAAAGGAACATCAACCTTTAAGTCCTCTCCTGCTAGAACACTGAAAGTGGTAAACAGCAGTTTGAAAGCTGGTGGGATCACGAGATCTTTTGCAACAACTGGTATACCCAGCTGGCGAGGATCACTGATACCTTTCTCATTCTGAGCTGAAACGCGGAAGGTGTATTCTTCACCTTGGATCAGTCCTGTGATGGTGGCTTCAGTAACTTTCACGGTAGCACAGGTTGACCACTTTTCACTGCCTTTGCTTTGCATTTCCACAATATAGCCCAGAATTCTGCTACCACCATCATGTTCTGGTTTTTCCCAAGATAAGGTTACGCTATTTCTTGTCACATCCAACAAAGTTATTTTCCCTGGTGGAAGTGGTCTTTCTGATACTTTTATGGATTCTGAAGTTTCAACTGGAAGGCCTATTCCATACTCATTTTCAGCTAGGACTCTGAAGTAGTAGTTGCAGCCTTCTTGCAGTGAATCAACTTTCCAGCTGGTCTTGTGGCAATTGGCATTAACAGTTGAATAAGCTTTTCTTGTTGATTCACGCTTTTCAACGATGTAATTTTTTATTTTAGAGCCACCATCTATGAGAGGAGGTTCCCATGTGAGTGTAACTGAAGATTTTGTAACTTCCTTTATTTTCAAATCTTGAGGTGCCCCTGGAGTATCAAGAACTCTGACGTTCACAAATGCTGTCTTACTACCTGAGCTGTTTTCAATTGTCAGTATGTATTTGCCACTATCAAATCTATTTACATTTTCAACAATAAGTAAAGTATAAGAGCTTGTTGATTCAATGCTCGCTCTATCCAAAGATTCCCCATGCTCTCTTGTCCATTTTACTTCAGGTGCTGGTCTTCCCTTAATTGGGACAAAGAGTCTCAGAGTACAGCAAGCTCTAATAGTTACAACTTTACGTAGCTCTGCATCAAGTTCAATCTCTGGAGGTAGCATTCTTTCTTCAGCTTTTGGAGTGCCAGGAACAAGAGCAGGCTCCCCAAGACCTTCAGAGTTCATAGCATATATCCGTATTTTATACTCTTGGTTTTCTTTCAAGTCAGTGATGGTAAAAGAAGTGGCCTTTAGACCCACCGGTGGAGTTACAATCTTCCACTCATCTTCTTCCGGTAGTGCAATCTCAACCATGTAACCTGTGATCTCCGAACCACCATCATATATTGGTTTGTTCCACGCTATTGTAATAGAGGACTTGCTGCTATCCAAAACACGAGGGTTACCTGGGGGACCAGGCTTAAATACAGTATCACAGGCTTTATAGAATGGACTGGTTGGGCTTGGCTCACTGACACCAGCAGCATTTTCCGCCATGACTCTGTATTCATATTCATGGCCTTCTGTCAATCCAGACACTTTAAAACGTAAGTCAGTAACAGCCCTTTTGTTACATTTCACCCACCGTAGACCAGTCTTGTCTCGACGTTCCACAATATAGTTAGTTATTGGGCTTCCACCATCAGAATCAGGGTGGCCCCAACAGACAACCATAGAATCCTTTGTAATTGCTGTAACTTCAGGTGTTTTAGGTGGATCAGGTGGAACATATGGATTTACTGCAAGAATGGGCTCTGATTCCAGAGGCTCACCAACTCCATATTTGTTAACAGCCATAACTCGGAACACGTACTCATTGCCCTTCAAGAGTTTAGTAACCTTCAGTTTAGTCACTGGAACTTCTGTGCCTACAGATGTCCATGCCAATCTACTTGTTTCACGTTTTTCAACCACATAGTGGTCAATCTTTGCTCCTCCATCATCCAGTGGGGGTAGCCATGACAGCACGCATTTTTCTGCAGTGACTTCAGACACAGCCAAAGGCCCTTCTGGGGGACCAGGTCTATCAAGAACTTTAACATTGAAGATATGCTTGGCAAAGCCACCAGGGTTTGTTGCAGTAAGCGTGTAAGCACCACCATCTCTTCTTGAGGAATCTTTGTTGGTGAGAATGGTAGAGAAATCTGCTATTTTTATTTCTAATTTTGCTGTGTCCTCAAGTTCTTTTTCTCCCTTTGTCCATGTCATAGTTGGTGGAGGGCGACCTGAAACATCAGCCTCAAGTCTGAAAACTTCACCTGCTTTCAGCACTATGGTGTCCTTGTATTTAGCATCCACCTTTATCCTTGGTGCTTCAATGTCATCTCTGCAAGTGATTGCATCTGATGGCTCTGAGGGCTGACTAACAGCTCCCCCAGCATTCCTAGCAATGACACGGAATTCATAGGCAGCATCTTCTGTCAAACCACTGACAGTGAATTCAGTCTCTAGTATATTGCTGAAATTAGCCTTCAGCCAACGACCATTAGGAAGGTCTCTTTTTTCAACAGTGTAGCCAGTTATCTTAAATCCTCCATTATATTCTGGTTTAGTCCACTTCAGTGTAACTGCATGTCTTGTAATGTTCAGAGGTATCGGCTTACCAGGTGGATCTATTGGGTCCAGGGCAAACACAGGCTCAGATGGCTTGCTTGGCTTACTCTTCCCAGCCAGGTTTTCTGCTATAACACGGAATTCATATGCAATGCCATCGGTAAGTCCAGATGATTTAAAGATATTTCCTGACACCAACATTTTACTTACAGTCTGCCAAACAATGCTGTTTCGCTCTTTTCTTTCAATGTGATATCCCAGTATTGGGCTTCCACCATCAGTAACTGGCTCATTCCAGCTAATGGTCATGGTTTCTTTGGTGACTGCAATCACCTGAGGAGTGCCAGGAGGCCCAGGTACCTTAAATGGGTAGTTGGCAACTACAGACTCTGAAGTAATGGCTGGACCAACTCCATATCTGTTTTGAGCTTTAACGCGGAACTGATACTCAACTCCAGTAGTAAGACGAATGGCTTTAAATGTAGTGCGTATCACTGTAGTTGCCAATTCAGTCCACGTGGTACTGTCAGTCTGACGCATTTCTACCACGTAGTTACTTATTGGTACACCACCATCATTCAAAGGAGGCTCCCACGAGAATGTTAGGAAATCACATGAAATTTCTTCAAATTTGATTGGTCCAGTAGGCGGTCCAGGTATGTCATGAACCTGAACTGTGATCACTTCACTAACTTCTCCAACAATATTTTTAGCTGACAGTGGATATTGGCCACTATCACTTCGAATACATTCATTGATGGTCAGTATGGTTGCAGTTGCTGTATTTTCATAATTTACTCTTTGTGTTTGCTTAAGTATTTGGTCTTCTTTCTTCCAAGTCACAGTAGGCCTTGGACGACCAAGTACAGGGATTTCAATCTTGATATTGTCACCAGCTTTGGCAATGACTGTTTTCTGGTAAATAGCACGGAGGTCAAACTCTGGTAGCATTGTTTGCTCCTTGATAATAACTGGTCTGCTTTCCCTTGGGGCACTTCTTCCAGCACTGTTAACTGCCATAACCTGGAAAGTATACTCTTCATTTTCAGTTAGATTCTTTACTACACAGTCCAGCGTTTTTACAGTGGTGATGTGTGCCCACTGGTTGGTTCCTTTTCTCTGTGCTTCAATTACATACCCAGTGATCTTGCTGCCACCATCATGTTCTGGTTTTGGCCAAGCTAGGCTAACTGAATTCCGTGTTACATCCATAATATTAAGGCTCTCAGGTGGGGATGGGGCCTCAGAAGCTTTTACTGGTTCTGTAGTTTCAGCTGGTTCACCAATACCATACTCATTTTCAGCCAGTACTCTAAAATAGTATTCACACCCCTCAGCCAAATTAGGAATCTTGAAGGAACACTTCTGGCAGTTGGTTGTGACTGTTGAATATGCCTTCCGAGTTGATTCGCGTTTCTCAACAATATAGTTGGTTATACGTGAACCCCCATCTACCAGAGGCATATCCCATTGGAGGGTGATGCTGTCTTTGGTTATTTCTCTAGGTTTAAGGTTTATTGGTGGGCCTGGTGTATCCAAGACTTTTACATTTACAAAGCCAGTCTTCTTACCAGCAGCGTTTTCAAGAGTCATTACATATTTTCCTGCATCATATCTGGTGCACTCTGTGACAATCAAGAGTGTAAAAGAGTCGGTATTTTCTATACTGGCACGTCCTTTGAGTGAAACATCATCTTTTGTCCATGTAACTTCTGGAGTTGGACGTCCTTTAATTGGTACAAAAATCCGAATAGTGCATCCAGCTCTAACAACAAGTGTTCTTCTTAGCTCAGCATCCAGTTCAAAGTCAGGAATCTCTTCTCGGTCAACGATTTCCACACTTGGAATTATTGCTGCTTCACCGACACCTGCAGCATTCATGGCAGAGATTCTGAAATTATACTTGGCCCCAGTCTGCAGAGGAGCTACAACAAACTGAGTGATTCTTAAAGCAGTCCCTATTGTGTCTTTCACCCATTCATCTTCTCCTTCTTTTTGATGCTCTACTATATAGCCAGTGATTTCAAGACCACCATCATAGTGAGGCTTGCCCCAGGCTAAAGATGCACTTGTCTTTGTGGTATCAGTCACTCTTGGATTTGCAGGTGGACCTGGTGGGTCTGAAAAGCAAATAAAAGATAGAACATTACATTATAGCAGAAGTCATTCATATGCTCTCTGAATGTGTTCCCTACCCATCCCACCCACCCCCAAAAAGAAAAAGCATGATACTGACATGCAACATCTTTGCAGAGGACTGAGTTTGAAGTATCACTTGGTGGTCCGACTCCAGCTCTATTTTCTGCACTGACACGGAATTCATATTCGTTTCCTTCCAGAAGACCAGTTACTTTGCATCTAAGATCTGAAACTGGTTTCTTTGTTGCTCTCACCCATCTTAAACCTTTCTTTTCTCTTCGCTCCACATGGTAACCTGTGATTTCACTTCCACCATCATCAACTGGCCTTTTCCAGGTAACTGTGACAGTATTTTTAGTCACATTTGTTACTTCTGGTTTTCCAGGAGGGCCTGGAGGACCTGTTCAGGAATAAAAAAAGTATAGTTAAACAAAAAAATCAAGTCTTTAGAAATTAATAAAACCACGCTGGAATTCCTTAGCTTGTTCTACTTACCAAATCTATCCACCATTTTAACTGGTTCTGATTGTACTGGTTCACCCTTGCCATACTGATTTACTGCTGAGACACGGAAAACATATTCATTTCCTTGAATGAGCTTGCTAACAACATGCCTACAGCTCTCAATGTTTTCAGCAACCAATGTCCAGAGCAGTCGACTAGTTTCTCTCTTTTCAAGAACATACGATTTCACTGGTGATCCACCATCTTCTGCAGGAGGAGTCCATGTAAGAGTCGCTTTTTCTGCTGAAACATTGCTGATCTCAATAGGCCCTGGAGGTCCTGGAATATCTAAAACTTTCACATGTACAGTCTCCTGCTTAGTGCCAAAAGGATTGGTTGCAGTGATGGTGTATTCTCCAGAATCTTTTCTGGCTGCATATTTGACACTTAGAGTAGAAGAAGTTGGTTTGGTTTCAATGTGCACAAGCTCTGAGGGTCTAAAATCTTTTCCAGCTTTTGACCATGCTGAAGTTGGAGGTGGTTTGCCACGGATACTAATAGCAGACAGTGTGATGGTTTCCCCTGCTTTTACTGTTAAACCTTCCTTCAAAGTAGGATCCAGAACAATGCTTGGTGCCTCTGTAAAAACAAAGTCAAAAAATACTGATTGTTACAACAAGAACACAGGGATAGGAAATAAAAGAAATTTGATAATAATTATTTGAGTAAAATTCTGCCTTTTCAATGCCATCTACATACCATACTCATCCTTGCATATTATGGTTCCTGTGGATTCAGATGGAGGACTGATAGCTCCAGCAGTGTTCTTTGCTCTAATTCTGAATTCATATTTGCAGCCTTCAGTAAGGTCAGTTACAGTAAATGCACAGTCTGGAACATTCACGTGATTAGCTTTCATCCAAGTCTTTTTGGGTAAATCACGCTTTTCAACAATATAGCCAGTTAATTTATGTCCACCATCATATTTTGGTTCTGTCCAAATGAGTGTTACTGAGTTCCTGGTTACATTGATAACTTCAGGTTTCCCAGGAGGATCTAGGGGAAAAAAAAATAGCAGTTAAACAAAAGCTATTTCAAATTTCAGAATTTTCCTTTTTATTCTCCTGATGACTTACCAATAGGATCAAGCGCCACAACTGGTTCAGATGGAAGACTTGGTTTACCTACTCCAGCCATATTGATTGCCATTACTCTGAATTCATATTCCAGACCTTCAGTTAACCCTGTCACTCTGAAATCTTTCATTCTTATTGGCGTTGTGTTTGCTCTCTTCCACAGAAGACTATTTCTTTCTTTAACTTCAATGTGGTAACCTAGAAGATAAATGATGAGATAAAAATATGGGGGGGTTTCTAGAAATCCTAATTTCTCACAGCATTGTGAAACATCATACTGCCTCTACTGCACATTGCATATGCATTGTGCAGGAGGAGCACTGAAAATCAGGTTAAGAAATGGATGTGGACATACATGATGGATGTATGTAATTGCAATGAGGAGGTGTTTGTAAATGCAAATTGCTAATTTTGTAGACCCAAGTATTGTCACATACAGGTGAATTTGGGTTTATTTCTTTACATATTTTGGTTCTGAACAAAGACATTGTTTCTCAGTTAGTATTTTTCCAACATTTGAGTTATTTCTTTTTAAAATAGGAAATAAACCAGTGAAATCAGTCAATTGATCAATCAATCAATCAATCAATCATTCAATTTAGTGCATAAACACCATCTACTTTTATCTTACCTTTTGACAGAGAGAGAGAAATATTAAGAACTGAAATACTAGGGAGGTTTTGGGGGATGTACCTGTGATTGGTGAACCTCCAGTTCTTCTGGGATCAGTCCAAGTTAAAGCTACAGACTCATGCCGAACAGCAACAATATTGGGAGGTGGAGGAGCATCTGGGACATCTAAACAATATTGAAAAAATGCAGCAGTGTTAAAAATTATTATCACCTCTAAAGTAAATTTTTTTAGATTTCAAAAATTATAGTGGATACTTACCAAATGGATGCTTTGCAATGACAGGCTCTGATTTAAGACCTTCCCCTACTCCATATTTATTTTCAGCCCTGATCCTGAATGTATATTCATTTCCTTCATGAAGTCTTGTAACTCTAAATGTGGTTTTCTGGACTGCAGATGCACAAGTCACCCACTTATTGTTTACATTATCTCGCTTCTCTAGAACGTAGTTAGTGATTTCTGAACCACCATCGTCTTTTGGAGGGCCCCATTTTAAGGTTATGGCATCAGCTGTGACTTCTTCAAATTTCACTGGACCTGTTGGTATGCCAGGTTTGCCAACAACTTTCACAAAAATAGTGCCTTCCTTGCTGCCAGCAACATTCCTCAGAGTTATTGTGTATTTTCCTGCATCAGCTTTCTGGCAGTCATGTACTACAAGGGTAGTATTAACTGCTGTAGATTCAAATGCAACTCTTCCACTCTCAGTAATTGCCTGGTCTTCATCCTTCTTCCAAGTTACGGTTGGGGCAGGCTTGCCTTTCATAGGGATTTTAAGACGGAAATTGCTGCCCTCTTTAGCAGTATAGCACAAATCAGGTAGATCTCTTAAGTCAAGCTCAGGTGCCGCTGTAAAAAATGAAGGAATCCAGTTATTCCACCATACATTTACTCTGGGGTAAAATTAAGATGCTGTTTTAAAGGTGTCTTATTTCTATGTATACATGGTAATGATAGTATGCATAAAATATAATTTGGGTAAGTAAAGCATTGAATTAATGATCTTGATTCTCACCAACATCATCTCTTGCTACAATTGTGATCTCTGATGGAGTTCCATATCCAGCATCATTTTGGGCCCTCACTCTGAAAGTGTATTCTTGTCCTTCTTTTAAGTCTCTCATTGAAAAATGGAGGTTCTTTCCCCGCATGACTTCTTGCCATTTATCTTCACCAATCAGGACCTCAACAATATATGCAGAAATACGGCTTCCACCATCACTGATAGGTTTCTTCCATACCAAATTGCATGAGGATTTTGTTACAGCTGAAGCTTTTAGATCCACAACTGGCCCAGGTGTTTCTAGAAGGAAGAAAAGCACAGTAAGTTTTCATTCAAGCTAAAAATAAAGATTATTTCAACCAAAAAAAATAGGTGAAAAGGATTCATTTTTCTTACCAGAAGCTTTGACAGCATCACGAGTTTCACAAGGATCACCAATACCATATTCATTTTCAGCAAAAACTCTGAAGAAGTAAGATTTGCCTTCTTCTAAATTAGTTATCCTGTAGCTTGTCTTTGGACATTCTGTTGTTACTGTGGACCATGATTTTCTTTCTGCATCACGTTTTTCAACAACATAATTTGTGATTGGACTGCCCCCATCTACTAGAGGAGGTTCCCACGTAATGTAGGCAGAATCTTTAGATGCATCCTTCACAATCAGGTTAATGGGTGGGCCTGGAGTATCTGGATAAACACAACACCACCATATTTGATTCAGTAACAGATTTTTGAAAACCAGTTAAAAAGTTAATATATTATAAGGGGGAAAGCCCTGAGACTTACCAAGTACTTTTACAACAATGGTGTACGACTTTTTGCCACAGCTGTTCTCCAGACTGAGGACGTATTTTCCAGCATCATATTTATTCACATTTTCACAACGCAGGAAGGTATCAAAATCAGTTGATTTGATGTCTAATCCTTGTCTATCTCTTAGGTTGGCACCCACTTTAGACCACGAAATCTTAGGAGGTGGACGTCCTCTTACTGGCACGTAAAGTCTCATTGTCACTCCAGCACGCAACACAAGGACTTTTCTTAGTTCTGCATCAAGTTCCCCTTCAGGTGGAACTGTGTGTTTAAGAGAAAAAAAAAAAACCACCCATGTAATTAAAGCATCATCTTTAAGATGATCACAAAAGTTACTGTGACAAAAACTCCCTTTTTACTGGCATTTCACTAGACTAACCAACTTCTCATCCCTGTGATGATATTAGTAAGTGTCCTGACTCCTGTTTGAAGATAATTTGAAAATACACCTTTTCTTTGCAGTGATTTCACCTCCTTTTTTTTTTTCTGCCTTTACACCATTTATGTTAGAAAGGCTCTTAGTTTCTCTAGAATTCAAAGGAATTTCAGAGCATCCTGGACTCTAATGCTTTTCTTGAACTAAGATAGTTTTGTGAAGCAATGCTTTTGTAGGTACAGAAAAATGCATACAAAAGCTAGCTTTTATCTTAAGGAGTAAGTGTCATACAATCAAAGAGTATCATACAGCTGCTTAGAACAGTAATCTTGGCTTCAAATTATTTAGAAGATATGAAGGTGACTGAAAGTTTTAAGAAAGATGAGAGCTCTGAAAACTCTAATATTATGATTAGAAAAAGAAAAAAAATCTTGAAGATCCAGTATAGCAGAAGGCTACAAAGCATACAATGAAAAAAGCATACACTGAATTCAATTCTGTTGCTACTACCCTGTTTTCTTCCAAATTAGCCACTGTTAGGCCACATTTTTTGAGTAAAAACATGTTCCAAATTAATTTGTGCCTGTGACCTGTGACAAAGTGTGTCTTTGAAACTCATCCCATAAACTGAAGCAGAACTCAACAAAGCAATGTGCTTTCAGTGAACATACTTAAAATGTCTTTGGCAGTGTGTTTATCCGGAACGTCACTTGGATCGCTGTATCCAATCTTATTGACAGCATAAACACGGAACTGGTACTCTGTATCTTCCATCAGCCCTGTTACCACAAATTGTGTAGCCTGTAAATTCTTGGGTAGATTGCATCTGACCCAGTTGTCTGTGTCAGCTCGTTTTGATTCCACTAGATAACCAATGATAGGGCTTCCTCCATCATATGCTGGTTTGCTCCATGACAGGCTGATCGAATTACGAGTAGTATCAACCACTTTCGGGAAAGCAGGTGGGCCAGGAGGATCTGGGAATTAAAACAACATAAATTTAGCACACCAAATGCTGCATGATAATATTTGGAAATAATAATGGAAAATATCTGAGACTTTTAGCTTACATTGAGGATCACGAGCATACACTGCTTTAGATGGTGCGCTAGGCTTGCCAGGTCCAGCCTTATTCAATGCTATCACCCGGAACTCATATTCTGTTCCTTCTTGGAGTCCAGTAGCTTTAACAGTTCTTTCAATGACAGGCTTCCTGTTTACTTTTGTCCAGTTAAGAGCCTTTGTTTCACGCTTCTCAAGTATATACCCAGTTATTGGGGATCCACCATCACTAGCTGGTGGCTTCCAGCTAACAGTCATAAAGTCTTTTGTTACATTGCTAATTACTGGTGGATCACATGGTCCAGGCACATCTGTGGAGATTTATTTGAAAATTACATCCACATTCTTAGGTATAGCCAAAACCCAGTGACTAATGAAACTATTCCACCAAGCACTTACCATATGGGTTCTTAGCAACTGCAGGTTCAGTTAAGATGGGGTCTCCAACACCGTATTTGTTTTCAGCACAAATGCGGAACTGATACTCATGTCCTTCTATTAGTCTCTCCACCGTGCAGCTTGTAATGGGTACATTGGCACTGACTTGGGCCCAGTTAGGTCTGCTTGTTTCACGCTTGTCTACAATGTAGTTAGTAATTTCTGAACCTCCATCTTCCAAAGGAGGCTCCCAAGAAAGCATTGCACGATCTGCATACATATGTTTGATTTTGACAGAAGCTGGTGGTCCAGGCTTATCTAGAACAATTAACATCACATTGTTATAATTCTATCTCTTGCTTTTTCATTTAATTATAAATGTATTTATTTATAGACAGTCTTTAGCTTACCAAGCACTTTAAGCCTAATGGTTGCTGACTTTGATCCACTTGCATTTTCAGCAGTAATAGTGTAGTCTCCTGTTTGCTTCCTGTTAACACTGAACAACTCAACTGTAGCAAGATTTCTCTTCGTGGTGATCTTAAGACCTTCAGATGGCTTTAAAACTTCTCCTTCTTTCTTCCAGGTGATTGCTGGCATTGGCTTGCCATACACATTTGCCTCCAGACGCACATTAGTTCCAGCTTTTACAGTAAGCTGTGATTGCATAGACAGATCCAACTCTATTCTGGGAGGAACTGAAAGGAAAGAGTCCAAGAGTTAATCAATCTAGCAGGAGATAAATGTCTCATTCTTCACATGAGTGTTGCTTCCCAACATGCACAGACTCCTTCCAGAGCTATCAAATGCTTTTGTATTCCTTACCATTTTCTGGATGAATGGTCACTGGATCAGAAGGTTCTGAAGGTCGGCTAATGTTAACTGCTGTCTTGGCAATTGCTCTAAATTGGTACTGAGCATTTTCTTCCAAACCAGTCACAGTGTACTCTTCCTGGGGTATTTGATATGGAGTTGTATTGCACCGAACCCATTTATCACCAGGTAATTTGCAAGCCTCCACAAAGTAGCCAATAAGTTTGCTACCACCATCATGCTTTGGTCTTGTCCATACCAGTGATGCAGTACTCTTAGTGACATCAATAACTTCAGGTTTTCCAGGGGGATCTATGGCAAATAAAAACATATTATAGTATATTTTTCAAAAAAGAGCTAACACACTAAAAAATGGCTTTAATATTACTGGATCCTATTTACTGCATACCTAGACAGTTCAATCAGAGTGATGTCATAATAAACATGAAAATATAAACAGAAGGGCAAACTAAAGATCATAATAAGTTGCAGATATATTGAAAATTATCATAAAAAACAGTCTGTTGCAAAGTATTGGTATGGGTGGCTTACCAACTGGTGCTCTTGCTGTGACAAACTCGGTTGGTTTACTGGGTTTACTTGCTCCAGCTCTGTTCAATGCATAAATTCTGAAAGTATACTCAAGACCTTCAATGAGGCCCACACAAGGGTATTCTGTGGAGCGTACAGCTGTGTCGTTAGCTTTCACCCACAGTAAACTGTTCCTTTCCTTGCGCTCAATGAGATAACCAGTGATTGGACTGCCTCCATCGCTGTCTGGTTTATCCCAAGCAACAAAAATGCAGTCCTTATTGACCTTGGTAATACGTGCATTCTTTGGTTCACTGGGAACATCTAGAAAAGAATATGAAGATAGACATCAACTGTATGTTTTCTTAGTAGAAAGTTTAAATAGAGAAATGCTGCCATCAAAAACTGGCATACCAAATGGGTATCTTGCGATCATCTTGTCAGAAGCAAGCGGCTCAGAAATCCCAAAACGATTTTCAGCACGAACACGGAACATATACTCTTCTCCAGGAATCAGTTTTCCAATTCTGCAGCTTGTCTTTGTGACAGAAGATAAAGCTGTTACCCAGTCTCCTCGGCTTACATCACATTTCTCAACTACATAGTTTGTAATGTTGCTGCCACCATCTTCAAGAGGTATGTGCCATGAAAGAGTGCAAGCATCAGCATCTATTTCAGAAATATCAAATGGAGGCTGTGGTGGACCTGGTTTATCTGCATGAAAAAAGTTTATTAAGAAAAAAGGGATGAAATAAAATGGCAACCACTGGAATATAGTAAAAGCAGCTTTGTAGAAAGCTGGACTGAAAAACAACCAAATGGAACATACCCATGACTGTTACTTTGATTTTCTGACTATCAGTACCAGAGCTATTTTCTGCAGTAAGAGTATAAAAATCAGTATCTTTTCTAGTCACGTCTTTAATGATAAGAACAGAAGACTTTTCTGCTTTATGCACAGCAAGGCGACTGGATGTAACTACATCTTGATCTCCCTTCAGCCATTTACAGACTGGCTGAGGCTTCCCATACACATGAGCTTCAATTCTCAGTTTCTTTCCAGCTTTAATGTGAACATGATCAGGCATCAGAATCTTAGGTGGGACTGTAAAAAAGAAACAACAAAAACACAGAGAGGCAAATAAATTCAACTTCTTTGACATATTAATTTACTTTTTCTTATTTTTTCATGAGAAACCTCTCTGCATCTCTCTTAAGTGGAATCACCTGTACGAATGACTAGAAATTCTTTAATTTAGGTTCCCCTTATGGACAACTTCAGTTTCTGCAGGTGGCAATATCCATTCCAGTCTTATTTTTGTATTATTGTACAGTTTATAAGAGAATAATTATGAATTTGGATTGCTTTCACACACATTTATGTAGAGATTTGTGCACTATTAATGCACAAAATACAATTTCTCTTTTTATCTGAAACCTGTTGCTCGCTTATTGCTGACTTTCTACAAGAAACATGGAGAAGAAAACGGAAGTTCTTACTGAGATAAACCTGCTTGCACAGTCAGTTTTTCTGTATCCTTGAATTATTTTTCTCCTACTTCTTCTTTTGCACAAAATCAATTTTTTCCCTAAAGAAACCTGGCATCATGTTTGGTGTACTTCCTTCCACTGGCTAGTTTTCATTCTCCTGTTTCTGTAGCTCTCTCTTTTTCTTCCCATGTCTCAAATTAAGAAGATTCTACTCATCTTGCCCTTACCCTACATCTTCCTGTGTCTCAGGAACCCTGCCACCTTAAATAGGCCAACCTGTCCTCCATGATTTTTGTTTCAGATTCTCAACCAGCCTTACAATATAAACCACTTATTTTCTCTTATATTAAAACAGGTCCAGCTTTCCAATTTATTTATCTCTTAAACTACCAATCTGACACTTCTTTTCTTTCATTTAAACTTCATTGATGGTATTTATTATTTCTCCCTAATTCTTATCTTCCAGTTCCAACTGAAACTGTACCTGAAAAAATATTCAATAATTCTGAATTAGTGGTCAACACTAATTTTTTCCTGACCTGTCAAAATTTTCAGTACAGTGAACTGTAATCCTCCAGATAAATCCATAAAGCAAACATCTTTCTGTGACTCAAAACCCTGTATATCTCGCTCATTTAATTATTGAAGAAGTATACTAGGTAGTATTTAAATTGTTACTTACTGAGTTGTTCTTTAATTTCATATTCTCCTGTAGCTTCTATTGGCAAACTTACTCCTACAGCATTTCTAGCTGCCACTCTAAAGTTGTACTTCTTTCCCTCTTTCAGACCAGCTACAACAATGGAGAGATCTTTAACGACTGAATATTCCATCCAGCGATCTGCTGGTTGATCATGTTCTTTGTAGCTAACAATGTATCCATCAATTTTAGAGCCCCCATCGCGCAGTGGTGGCAGCCAGCCTAAAGTAGCACTATTCTTTGTAATTTCAGTAACTTCAAGTTTTCTTGGTGGATCAGGTTCACCTTTCAGGGGAAAAAAGGAACACATTAAACACTGAATTTCCAAGATTTTCTTATTTTTGAATATTGGATGCTATCCATCCAAATTCAACAAGAACAATATATAGAAGATGGAAACTTGTAATAATTTCAAAGGTACTATATTCATTGATCATATTATTTGAAAGAAACTGATACAGACATACTTATGTTTATAATTTAGTAGTTAGCAGCATTGTTCCATTTATAAGCACTAACTCAAAAAATGCAAAAATCTGCAAAATTAGAGAAAAACCAACAGAAAACATCCATGGAGGCAAACATAAAATATACACAGAGGCATACTCACTTAGAGGATCTGTTGCTAGAACAGGTTTTGGTATGTCACTTGGAACACCTGACCCATATTCATTCACTGCTGTTACTCTGAAGTAATATTCATTTCCAGGCACAAGGTTTGCTATTTGGAAACTAGTTTTCTTTAGTTCTCCCGTGACTGTTGCCCATGTCTTCCTGTCAGCCTCCCGTTTCTGCAGGATGTAATGAGTCACTGGGCTACCCCCATCATTCTCTGGAGGTGCCCATGAAAGATGGCAGGACATCTTGGTGACATCTGAAACCTTGAAGTCTGACACAGGTCCAGGAGTATCTATGAAGAAATTTCAATTTATGTTAGTATTTTCTCTTCATTAATAAGTTAAAATTAAAGGGGACCAACAGCTGTCTACATGGAGGGAGTTAGTGTTGGGTGATAGAATTATGCTCAAAACCTGTTGCACCTGAGGATAATAAATATTCCTGCAAGGAGCATCCAAAATAGTTTTAGAATTGTCTTGAGGTGCTTTTCTCATTACTTACCCAGAACTCTGACGTTCACAAATACAGCCTTTTCTCCAGCTGCATTAACAAGTGTCAATGAATATTTGCCTGAGTCATCACGTGTTGAATCGGGAATGACACAGAAGGCCATAGTGTCAACCAGATCAACTTGTCCTTTTCTGATAACATTATCAATACCCATTCTCCTCCAGGTGACTTTTGGTGCTGGGCGACCCCTCACAATGGCAAAAAGTCTAATAGGGCATCCTGCTCTGACTGTGACTAACTTTCTCATGCTGGCATCCAGCTCAATCTCAGGAGGTTCTGAAAGACAAAGAAATAAAATACAAAGTTTTGCACATTAAATAAAATAAGCATAAAGCAAATAAAGTGGTGCAAACACCCTAAAAGAAGATGGGAAAAACCCACCAAGTATTTCTTTGGGAGACACAGCTTCTTTCAATTCTGCTGGTCGGCCAAGGCCAACCTGGTTTTGGGCAGAAACCCTGAACTCATATAATTGCTTCTCATCCAGGCTGGTAGCTGTGAATTCTGTATGAATAACTTGAGCAGCAACATTACATCGTTTCCATCCTGCTTCAGGATCAGCACCCTCAACTTTTGGTCTCATTTCCACAACATATCCAATAATTGGAGCACCACCATCGTACACTGGTTTTCCCCAGCCAAGGGTTAAGGAAGTCTTTGTGCTATCAACCACTCTCAAGTTTGTGGGAGGACCAGGTGGTTCTGAAAGACAGTAAAAATTACAGATTAGAACACAGCTGTACAGTTTAGCAATCTGTTAACATTGAAATAATACAGAAAAATCCAGTGGTATTTTACCTATTGGGTCTTTGGCTATTACAGGTCTTGATGGCAAGCTTGGTTCTCCAAGTCCGACTTCATTTTCAGCACTGACGCGGAACTGGTATTCGTGACCAGGGAAGAGATTAGTAACCTTCTTGCGTCTCTCTGGGATTGGAGTTTTAGTAACAGGAACCCATCTTAGTGACCGTTTCTCTTTCTTCTCTAAAATATATCCTGTAATTGATTTGCCACCATCATATTCTGGTGGATTCCAAACTACAGTCATCTCTTCTTTGCTGACTCTTGTGACATCTGGAGGGTCAGGGCGTCCAGGTCTGTCATATTTAGTTTTTGCAATAATTGGATGTGTTTCTGTTGGTGGACCAGTGCCCATTTTATTCTCTGCACGCACTCTGAATATATATTCATTACCTTCAATGAGACGTGTCACTTTGGCATAGTTTGTTAGGACAGAAGAAGAGAATGTAGACCAAACCATACGCTTGCTTTCACATTTTTCCAAGATGTAGTTCTGTATTTCACAACCACCATCATCTTCTGGAGGGTCCCAAGTAACAGTACATCTATCACTTGAAATGTCAGTGACCTTCAAGTTTCGTACAGGACCTGGTTTATCCAAGACAATAACAGTAGCATATGCTACAAAGCTACCAGCTGCATTAGTAGCCGTAATCACATATTTCCCACCATCAGTACGCCTTGATTTTGTGAGAACAAACTTAGATGTGTCAGAAGTGTTTTCAATACTGACTCTTGGAGATCTGGTGAGATCTGTGGCATCTTTGTCTTTTGCCCATACAACTTCAGGCTGTGGTTTTCCTCTGACTCCAGCCTCAATTCTAATTGTGTCGCCTGCTTTCACAGTTAGAACCCCACTTAACTTCAAATCTAGCACTGGTTTCTGGAGATCTTCCTTCACAACAACTTCAGCTGTTTTTACCCAGTTACTTTCACCAGCCTCATTCTTAGTTTGAACTCGGAATTGGTAAGTTTTATTTTCCACACATTTATCTACCATGTAGTGTGTTTCCTTAATGCTGCCTTTGTGAACTCTTTCCCATTCATCTGAATCTTTCAGTTTTCTCTCAACATGGTAACTTAAATTAGGACTTCCACCATCGTAATCTGGCCTTCTCCATTTCAGGTATACAAATGTCTTTCCTTTCTCTGCAATGTGAAGATTTTCTGGCTCTCCAGGCTTGTCAATAGGATTGATAGCAAGGATAGGAGTCTTGGTCTCAATGCAAGGACCTGGACCTATTTTGTTTTCCGCACAAACTCTGAAGAAGTATTCACGGTTCTCTACAAGATTTGCCTTTACTAATCGTTTAGTAATATCAGAGGAGACAATTGACCATCCCCTCTGATTCGGTTGACGGTATTCTACTATGTAATTTGTAATTTCAGAGCCACCATTATCCACTGGACTCTCCCAAGAGATCATACAAGAGTCTTTCGTGACATAGCTTATTTTCAGGTTCTGACACGGTCCAGGTCTGTCAAGTACATTAACAACAGCAAAAGCTTGAGCCTGTCCACAGCTGTTTTTAGCTGCTATTATGTATTTGCCATGATCAGATCTTTTGGCTTCTTTCACTTGCAGTTCAACATTAGGTAGATCATGAAGTATTTCAACATGCTTTTCTTGGACTAATACTTTGCCATCTTTAGACCATGTTATTTCAGGATCTGGTCTGCCTTTTACCTTGCCAGTAATACGTATTGTTTGACCTACTCGGACAGTAATTAAGTCTCGACAGGTCACATCTAGGTTTATTTCTGGAGGAGAAAGAATATCTTTTGCAAGCACAGTTTCTGGTAGTTCTCTTGGTTCTCCCTCTCCCACGATGTTGACAGCTTTTATTCGGAATTTATATTCATTTCCTTCTATTAATCCAGGTACTCTGAAAGCACACTGTCTAATGAGTTCATCCTTATTAATCCTATTCCACTGTGTAGTTCCACTTTTCTGACATTCCACAATGTATCCCAGAATTGGGCTGCCACCATCCTTGAGGGGCTTTGTCCACACAAGATCGGCTGATTCTTTAGTTTTGTCTTTTAATTTTGGATTTATAGGTGGTCCAGGAGGAGTGATAGGACGTGATGCTTTTATTGGATCAGAGCTTGGAGATGGTTTACTTAAGCCCACCATGTTTTCTGCAAAAACTCTGAATTCATACGTGTTGCCTTCAAAAAGACCGGTGACTCTGTATTTCATATCAAGTATAGGTGTCTTATTGACACGCACCCATTTACCAGAAGCTTCCCGACGCTCAAGTATATAACCAGTTATTGGAGTTCCACCATCAGATTTTGGTAGGGTCCAAGACACTGTTGCAGCATTTTCTGTAATATCATAAACAGTTGGTTTACCAGGTGGGGATGGTGGATCAAACATGTATTTAGCAACTGTTGGTTCTGAATCCAGGGGTGCACCAATGCCTATCTTGTTTTCTGCACGAACACGGAAAATATATTCACAGCCTTTCTGCAGTCGTGGAACCTTAATTTTTGTGTGACTTGTTCCAGAGCTAACCACTCCCCAGGTTTCTTTCTTTGATTGACGCTTCTCAACAATATAATTTATTATAGGACTCCCACCATCATCTTTAGGAGGGCGCCAAGAAATAACCATATATTCTGGTGTTACTTCAAGAATATTAATAGGACCAGTTGGTGGGCCTGGAACATCCAAAACTGTAAGGTGCAGAGCCACAGTTTTGCTGCCAGCTGCATTAGATACTGTGAGTAGATATTCTCCTGTATCTTTTCTTACACAGTCTTTGATAGTAAGCACAGTTGAGTAATTGTCAGTCTCAATCTTGTATTTGCCATCTGGTTTAATTTCAGTGTCATCAGTAACCCATTTTGCTGTCGGAACTGGCACACCCCTCATAATCGCTGGAAGGCGCACTGTGGTGCCAGCTTTAACAACAAGACCTTCAATTAACTTCACGTCTAGATCCACAGATGGAGGTACTGAAATTAGAGAGAAATGGAAATTATTTTTTCAGGGCAAATGTTTATAGAAAAAGAGAAAAAAATCAGTGAAAAAACATGAAAAAACAAAAATTACCTAGTTTTTCTTGACACTCTATTGGTATAGTTGTATCTGGAAGGCTAAGACCAACAATGTTTTGAGCTCTCACACGGAATTTGTATATTTTTCCTTTCTGTAGGCCTGTAACAACACAGTCTAGCATAGGGACTGTCTGGAACTTTGTCCATTCATCTGCACCATCTTCTTGATATTCCACCAAATACCCAGTTATCTCAGCACCACCATCACGATCTGGTCGATTCCAAACAAGGGAAACTTCAGTCTTGTCAACATCTACATGATGCAGATTCTTTGGTGGCCCTGGAGGATCTTTTAAAATACAAAACCAAAATGGTTACTAGGATGAAAAATCCCTGTTCATACCAACATGACAACCTCAAAATTACCAAATCCCATATAAAAAAATCAAACCATATAACTGAAAAAACACTTACGCAGTGGATCTATAGCTTTGATAGGCTTAAGTGTTTCCACATATGGACCTCTACCATACTGATTCTCAGCTGCAACTCGGAAGAGATACTGAGTGCCTTCCATCAGATATTTAGCCATATGACTGCGTTTCTTAGAGGATGATGAGATGGCTACCCACTGTGCAGAAGCTACATCTTTCCTCTCCACTACATAGTTGGTAATCACAGAGCCGCCATCATCTTCCGGTTCCATCCAAGTGAGATAGCAAGAGTCACTTCTAACATCACTGACATTCAGATTTCTGGGTGGACCAGGCTTATCTAACATTGATAAAAACATAATCGGTTATTTATTTGGTAACCAAAGCATTTCTTAAAAAACTTTGTGAATTTCAAGATAAACTATATTATGTTTCATGCAGTTTTTAGTCCTTTTTCTATTTTTTATATTTGCATATAATTTGTATTTTATATTTTTTATATAAAATAAGAAATATAACTGGGTTTATAACTTGGTTTACAGATATTTTCCAGAAAATCCTTTATTTCCTAATCTTCAGTTATAGAGTGAAAAGATGATATATAAAGGGAACACAAAAAGATTACCTAAGACCACAACTTTTACTGAAACAGTCTTTGAACCAGCTGGATTTTCAACTGTCAGGGAATACATTCCACCATCTTCATGGACAGTGTTACGGATTTCAAGCTTACTACCAACTCCTGTAACTTCAATATCAGCTTTGGGTGAGACCTCATGATCTTCTTTCTTCCAAGTAACTTTTGGGAATGGAACACCTTTAATAACAGCACTAAGTCTCAGGGTATCTCCAGCTTTTACATGCTGTTCTCGGGCCATATTAGCATCAAGTATTAACTCAGGAGGTTCTGGAATCAAAAATACAAATTTTTACAAAATGAGGAAAAAAAAGTCTATTCTTACGTTAACTTATCTGATTTTATTAAACTCACCAAGCCTGTCCTTTACTTCTACTGGATCAGGAACATGTGCTGGATCAGATTCGCCTGCTGCATTGACTGCCTTCACCCTGAATTTATAGGTTAATCCCTCAGTAAGACCAGTGACTTTGTAGTTTGTTTCAGGACAAGAATCCGCTGTAAGATTAGCCTGTTTCCATTCTTCATCTCCAACTTTCTGAAACTCTATAAGGTAGCCAATTATCTTGCCATTTCCGTCATGGCGTGGTGGTTGCCAAGATAAATCAACTGAATTTTTAGTTTTATCTACTGCTTCTGGATTAACAGGTGGACTTGGTTTTGCTGTTAAAAAAATAAAGCAATAAAGAAATGGGAGAAAAAAGAAGAAACTATTAGAATAATTTTTAAACTGAAACTGAGTGCATTAAAAATTCAATGAGAAATGAAATGTGATACTTTACCGATTGGATCTCTAGCGAAAATTGGCTTTGACGGTGGACTAGGATCACCAACACCAATTTCATTTTCTGCTGAAACACGGAATTCATACTGACAGCCTTCAAGGAGATCAGGTACTTTGAACTTTGTACCAGGGAAAATTGGGTCTTTGGTAGCTTTGACCCATCTTGTAGCCATTGTTTCCTTCTTTTCTACAATGTAGTTTGTTATTGGCTTGCCTCCATCATATGGTTTGTTCCAAACCACTACTGCAGAGTCTTTGGTTACATCCTTAATGATTGGTTGCTCAGGTGCATCAGGAACACCTGGGGTGAGAAGAAAAAAAGAGTATATGGGCATTACAAACAGACTAAAGACTGGAGTATCCAAACAAAATTAAAAACTAAAAGCTTACGGAAACGGTCCTTGGCTTTCATCTCATCAGAGATGAGAGGATCGCTTATGCCATAAAGATTTTCAGCATAAATTCGAATTTGATATTCTCTTCCTTCAAGCAGCTTGGGAATTTTGCATGTTGTTTTCACTGTGGCAGATGTAACTGGCATCCACAAGTCTTTGTGTGTATCCTTCTTCTCAATTATGTAATTTGTAATTTCACTGCCTCCATCATCTAATGGAGGTTTCCAGGAAACAACCATATGATCTTTAAAGACTTCATCAAATATAACTGGGCCTACTGGAGGTGATGGGCGATCTGTTTAAGAAAAAATAAAGCATACCCATGCTTTTTTATGAACTTCACAAAACAGCATAGATTAAACACTGTCGATATAACAAATATAGTATAAAATTAGAAACTTGACATCACAGTTATAATAAGGAATCAAGGCTATTGATTCCTTCAGGGCTATTCCTCTGTAATACATGTTTGACATACTGGAAATAATTCCTTAATGCTTATAATGTATTTGGTAATTAACATTTTCTACAGTGTTGAGATTCTCTAAATGCATATAGAGAAATTAAATTATTCATGCTAAATAAACTAATTCAGAGTTAAATATGTGCTTACAATAAATAAATAGCTTTTTGGTATAACTGATAATGCAGTAAATCAAATTATTGCAATAAAGTACACATTTCAATACTTAAATTTTATAAAAATCAATGAATTCTAATCACCAATAAAAATCACAGACAATATCGTTGTTCAGTAAAACCTACCAACAACATTAACTTGACAAAATCCTTTTCTTGATCCTGTGCTGTTCTCTACAGTAACACAATATCTGCCTGTGTCTTCACGGACAGATTTTAGTATCCCCAAGCAAAGGGTTGTAGGAGTTGTCTTAATCTTTATTCTGTCGTCTTCTTTCACAACAATATCATCCTTTAGCCAAGTAACCTTTGGTGCAGGTTTGCCTGAGTAGCGTCCAGTCAAACTGAAAGCTTCACCAACTCGGACAATAAGCTTGTCTCTAAAGTCAAGGTCAAGTGTGGGAGGAGCTGAAAGACAATATTAAAATACACAATGCCCACAAATGTCAGCAATATTAATACAAAAAAGTAAGGAATCAGTAAACGTAATTACTATTTTCAAAAGAAATTTCAAAAGAAATATGAAAAAGAAATATGAAAAAGAAACATACCAATTTCATCCTTGCACGTGATTGGTTTAGTGCAAAATGATGGCTTGCCTTGCCCCACAATATTGCAAGCACTCACACGATACTCATAGGTGTCACCTTCTTTCAAGCCTTCTACAGTGAATTTCCTATCAAGCATTTTCTCCTTTGTAACTTTGTGGAATTTGTCTTTTCCAATGAGACGACTCTCCAGAACATACATGGTGATATCTGAGCCTCCATTATATTTTGGAGGGTTCCAAGTTAGTGTAACAGAGTTCTTGGTAACTGCTTTTACTTCCAGGTCTTCTGGACGGTCAGGAACAGCTGTGAATAAAGTAAAAACAAGGTAGATTCATTTTTCTGCATATTCAGAATCTTCCTGTGTATTAATCTCATATGACAGTTATCCAAACCAAAAATATTCTTACTTATTGGATCTCTAATGAGAATCTCTTTTGTTGTTTCTGTGAAAGGACCCATGCCAATTATATTCTCAGCTGCAATTCGGAAAAAGTAGGCTTTCCCTTGAATGAGTCCCTGAACAGTAGCATTCTGTCTTGTAACTGTGTAGGTCACTGGAGTCCAAGCTCTGTGGTCAGATTCACGTTTTTCAATTATATAGTTGGTAATAGGAGAACCACCATCATCTTCTGGAGTAAACCATGACAATTTACAAGAGTCATTTGTTAGATTCTCTGTAAGGAGTGGCATTCCAACTGGGCCTGGCACATCTGGAAGCAAAGAAAAAAAGGGAGTATTGAAACATAAATGCTGAATCTTTTGAAACTGTACTTGTTTACAAGCACTGAAGCTGCTATTTACCTAGTACATCAACAATAATTGTCTTCTTCCTCTCACCACCATCATTTTTAGCAAGAAGAGTGTATAAGCCCTGGTGACTCCTTTTGCAGTTCCTGATGACTAAAGAAGAACTAATAGCTGTTTCTTCAATTTTGGCTTCTTCTGGCAAAGCTTGCTCATCCCTGCTCCAGCTCACTGTTGGAGGTGGTTTTCCTGAGACATATGCTATGATCCGAATTACTCCTCCAGCATGAACAACAATTCTGTCCCTGACACTTGCATCCAAATTAATATCAGGAGCCACTGAGGGAAGAAAAAAAAAAAGTCAATGATTTCTTTTTCTTACTTTGAGTTAGAGATACTAAAAATGTAGATCAAAATGATAAATACCAATTCTGTCCTTCATTTCAATAATGTCTGTAACTTCGCCAGGCTCTCCGATGCCAGCAGCATTTACTGCTCTAACTCTAAATTTGTAAAAACAACCTTCTTTTAATCCTGCCACAACGAACTTGGTTCCTCTAATTTCTTTATCTTTTACCTGGAAAAAAAACATTGTAACATCAGCAAACATCAAGATATTATCAATTTCTTTGCAGAGTTTGAAACAAATCCGACATTACATATTATTTCAGATTTACAAGCACACGAAAATATTAAGTGTACATGGATCTAGCCCACACAGAATTTGTCAGAAATTTTTAAAGAAATATATGTCACGGACCTACAAGCTATTCTGAAGATTTGTCTTTTTTCTAACATATTCTAACATAGAAGGTTGTTAGAATTTAGCTATTTAGCAATTACAATAGTCTGGTCTCAGAAGAATTACAAGTATTTTTGGACACTCATATAAGTGAGAGCAACAAAAAAAGGGAATCAATTTATTTTCTTTTCAAAACCCAATCTAAAGTCTCTTTACCTGGAAACAGTATAGGAAATGTGGGTTTTACTTAAAATGAACCCATGGAGATACAAAAAATAGCAAAGGTGTGCACCAGTTAAATTTTCAGTAATGCACTATTGAAAACAATGAGGAAAATGTAGAAACATAGTAGTTGTAAATGCTTTGGCATCATCTGATACCAGTGAGGGTTACTTTTCTAACTTGGTCTTCTGTGGTTTTTTATCACATATTACCTACATATTTTCCCACATCCTTAAATAAAAATTGTAAAATTCTACATCTAGTATTTGCAAAGTTAACTTCATGTTGAGGAAGGACAAGCTTGGTCTTTTATTCCAAACATACGAAGATAATTATGGTACAAACTTTTATAAAATACCTTGAATAGCAAAAATTTTTAAAGAAAAGTAAAATTCTGGAGCAATTCATATTGACAGACACAGAGAAAAGAAGTTCTGATTCTGTAATAGTTTTCCACCTACCCGTTCCCATTCTTCCTTTCCTTCCTCTTTAAACTCAACAATGTAGCCAGTGACTCTAGAACCACCATCCTTTACTGGTGGAGTCCACTCCAAGTCTACAGAAGACTTTGTCCAATCAGTAACTTTTGGTATAGGAGGGCCAGGTGGGGCTGAAAAATATCACCATACAGCATAAAAATGTATCATATGTTCTTATTTGAATATTTTCAAATCTAGAAAAAAATAATTTAAAATATTTACCAATAGGATCTCTAGCAA
Organism: Urocynchramus pylzowi; assembly: GCA_013397555.1. NCBI lineage: Eukaryota > Metazoa > Chordata > Aves > Passeriformes > Fringillidae > Urocynchramus > Urocynchramus pylzowi. The sequence goes on along the minus strand of VZRH01003314.1, from coordinate 548,947 downwards.
GTGCTGGATCAGATGGCATGCTTGGCGGGCCAACACCAGCCGCATTGATAGCTGACACACGGAACTGATATTCAGAGCCTTCAATAAGGCCTGTAACCTTGTATGAAACCCCCAGTGTCATAGGCTTGATAGGATCTCGGTTAACCCTGGTCCATCTCTTTCCAGTGGTCTCCTTGCGCTCCAACCAGTAGCCAGTGATAGGAGAGCCACCATCATGTTCTGGTTCTTCCCAGTTTACCGTCATTGAGTCACGTGTTATACTGCTAACTGTTGGCTTGTCAGGAGGTCCAGGGACAGCTGAGGGAAGAAAATTCACATATAGCTTGTAAAAAAAATATGCTAAAGATAACACGGAAATAGCTAGAGTGCAGAAGAGCTATGTACTCACATGGTTACCATTGCACTAGGCAGTTAGCCATCTGCACAAGATTTCTTTCCTCATTCAGTTTCTCACCCTTATTCAGGTACATATAATTCTTTGAAAAATTAAATACCTTTCCTCCAAATAAAAATTGTCAAAACCTTTTATTTCTAGCCTTTCTGGATCACTACCTCATTTAAGTGCTCAGCCTAACACTTGCTGCTTTAAGAACCATTTTCTCTTGCCAGCCTAACATTCCTCTGAGCTGGTCTGAGCTTTTCTGTATAATTTATCTTTCAAAACTGAAGGTAGGAAATTGATTCTTTCTGGTCCAAGACATTATTAATGTCTCAAATACAATAGAATAACTTGAATCTTATCAAATAGATAAGATAAACACTTACTTGTGTATTGAAGCATTAAAAATATTGAGATTGTACTTTAATATAACACAAAGAGGGAGAAAAATATTTTAAGCGCTACACATGCTTTTAAGAACCAGGTACTACTGCTAAAACTCTTCCAGCTATTCTAGAAAACTTAGTGAAGAGAGAAAACAGTTGTGGTATTTAACAGATGCTGTACACATACCAGCATGTGGAAACAACTGACACAACTTGAAAGCTTATTTCTACTTACTGAAAAGGTTTCGTGCTGTTTCTGGCTCACTATCCAAAGGCTCTCCAATACCGTATTTGTTTTGTGCCATAATGCGGAACACATATTCATGGCCTTCCATCAGCTTGGGAACAGTGAATATGCATTCCTTGGGCTCATTAGTAACAGACACCCATGTCTTCCGATTTGCTTCTCTTTTCTCTATAACATAGTTTGTAATCTTAGAACCACCATCATCTAATGGAGGAAGCCATGATATTGTCATTTTATCAGCCAAAATGGATTCAAATTTAATAGGTCCTACTGGAGGTCCAGGACGACCTAAAGGATACATTTTAAGAAAGAAGAATTAATCAAGTATCAAACAAATGCTATCAATTAATGTAATTGTAAAAATTCTTGATATGTACCCAGAACATTCAGCCGCATCTCCTTTGAAGCAGTTCCCAGGTTATTTACAGCTGTTATAGTATATAAGCCTGTATCATTTCTGCGAGACTGTTGGATCAATAAAGTGCAAGTGTTTTCATCAACAATCTTGTTGACATGTTGATCATACGCTACTGGTGATTTGTCATCTGGTTTCTTTGGAGGAGCTTTTAACCATGTTAATGTGGGGAAGGGTACACCCTTTATCTTGGCCACAATTTTAACATCTGTTCCTTCTTCAACTTCCATAAATTCCTTGAGCTCAATAGATGGTGGACCTACAACAAAATGTCGAAAAAATAGCATACAAAAAACTTTGTAATTTTAAAATGGAATTTGTATTTACTAGTATTGCTACTTACATGTCTGGTCTTTGACAACAAGTGGGCCAACAGTGGCTGAAGGTCTGCTAGGACCTGCTATATTTACAGCTTTGACTCTGAATTCATATTCTCCACCTTCTACAAGATCCTCAACAGTAAACTTTGTTTCTTCCACATCACGTCTGTTACATTGCTTCCAAGACTCTTTCACTTCTCCAGTACGATCCCAACGGAGACATTCAACATTATAATGTGTAACAGGAGCTCCACCATCATTCTTTGGTGGTTTCCATGTCAGGCTCACTGTGTTCTTGGTTACAAGGCCAATCCTCAGTTTAATAGGCGGATCAGGAGGATCTTCACAACCAAAACAGAAGAGTGAATAAATCCACTATACAGTAGTATGGGGTTTTAAAGGATTTGTTTGACTTTAATTTTACTTACGGATTGGATCCCTGGCTGTGGTACGCTGGATGGTTTCTGCAGGAGGGCCAACTCCAAAACGGTTTTCTGCACGTACCCGGAAGAAATACTCTTGGCCAGTTATGAGATCAGGTACCACAAAGGAAGTACTCCCACAGTTTGGATTGACTTTAGTCCAGGCCTTCCCATCAATATTTCTCTTCTCTATAACATAGCCTCTGATTCTATCTCCACCATCATCATCTGGCATCTTCCATGAGAGTTTACAGCTACCTCTTGTGACATCACTTACTTTTAGGTCTTTTGGTGGACCAGGGACATCTGTTAAGATAAAAGCACAACAGACACAATTATACATAAGTATGTAGAAAAATAAGACTAAACCCTAATATTTGGATACTTCAATATATACAAGCCATACCAAGCACATTGACTCTGACATGCACTGTCTTTTGTCCCGCTTTATTCTTTGCTGTAATACTGTATCGTCCAGAGTGACTTCGGTTGCAGTCAGGGATGATAATCTCTGAACGTGTATCAGTTGCTTCCACCTGCATATTACAAGAACAAAAAGAAGTTATAGAGCAACCTTGAACATTTATGTTTCAAAAATATGACAATACTGAGCTTCTTTAAAAAATTGCTTGCTTTACCTGAGCTTCTTCAGGCACATTATGACCTCCTTCCTATAAACAAATGGAAATAATATAAATGTAAAAGGAAATAGGCTTAAATGCTTAGAAACAGGTGTAGAAAAAAAAATCTATTACTTTTACTAACCTTTGCTGCTGTTTTTGCTTTTCCTTCATACTCCCAAAATGTTTTTGGAACAGGACGACCCTTGATAACAGCTGGGATTTTAATTGTTGTGCCAGCACGACAAGAGAGCAAATCCTGTGCTCCAAGATCAAGGAAGATTTCTGGTTCCTCTGCAAAAATATTTAAATATATAAATTTTAAGAGCTACTGAAAGCAAAATTCCACCATCACTGAGCTGAAATCCCCAAGGAACATGTAGAATGCATGTTCATGTGAGAAAGGTTGGATGTACAAAAAGGAAACTGGGAAGTATACAGAGAAACTTATTGCTGTAAATTTTTCATAAAATAAATAGTATTTCTTTAGTATGACTGTAGGTGCTCATCAGTTTCCTGATGGAGCATTCCCTGGCAATGGACATAACAGTGAAACTTTCAAAGATGTGTGTCTTTGTAAATTTCATGTAAGTCTTAAAACATTCTTGTATAATTGTTTATTCTGTTTTGACTTTGACTTGTTTGGCATCCTTTTTGAACATTCATAGCAGTAAGTGGCATTTGCATACAAATACCTAAATCAGTTCTCAGAACTCTTACCTAGAATATCTTGGACAGGTATCTCTGATGTTGCAGGACTTGGTTCTGATTCTCCAGCAGCATTTACAGCTTTCACTCTAAATCGGTATTTTCTGAGTTCTTTCAAGTTGGGAATAACACATTCGCAAGTAGGAAAGAGTTTGTCTCCTTCATTCACCTTCTTCCAATCAGTACTACCTTCATCTTGCATTTCAACAATATATCCTTTTATAGGACTCCCACCATCCTTTTGAGGAGGCTTCCATGCAAGTGCTACAGATGATTTGGTTTTGTCTTTGACCTCTGGGCATGATGGTGGACCTGGCACAACTGGTAAAACAAGAGCAAGTAAAAATTACCTGAATGTTAGTGGCTTCCTATAGTTTTCTAAAAAGGTTTCTAGAAGAAGGCAAGTATTTTCATTTCTTTACCTGTATATGGAGTGAAAATCCTAGAATGTGCATACAAATTACATATATTCCCTACGTTAGCAAGGGATACTTAAGGTACAAGGCATAAAGATTGAACTATTTAACAGTAAAGTAAAATGATAGTATAAAAAATATGATTCTGAACTAAAGTTTATTTGACAATGCCTACATTGGTGTTATCACAGTATTAGGTACATAAAAGAGGTAAACAATTAAAATTAAAGCTAATTATTTTTAAAATTTTAAAATCAGAAACTTTGTGTCAATATATTCTCTTAGGTTTAATGCAAACAAAACCTATGATTAATATTAGTACATTAATACTTCATTATTAATAATTTTCATTAATAAATTTTTAAAAAGTAATAGTAACACATTTTTTGTTCTGCTGTGATACAGTCCTCTAACACAGTCATACAAATAATATACTTACATATAGGATCCGCTGCCAAAGCTGGATCTGATGGTTCACTGGGAGGGCCAATTCCAGCAAGATTTTCAGCCATAACTCTAAACTGGTATTCAACACCTTCAGCCAAACGAAGCACATTGTACTCTAGACCTTTTACTGCTGGTTTTGTTACTGGAGCCCTGTTGACGCGTGCCCAGTAGACACCTCCCACCTCTCTCTTCTCCAACCAATAGCCAGTTATTGGACTGCCGCCATTGTCCAAAGGAGGCTCCCAAGTCACCAGCATAGATGATCTGGTGCGATCCAAAATTTTTGGCTTTCCAGGGGGTCCAGGAAGACCATAGGGATCCTTAATAACAACTTTTTCTGAGAGGCATTCATCACTTATTCCGTATTTGTTTACAGCCCGGATTCTAAATTGGTATTTTTCATTTGTTGCAAGATTCCATACCTGAAAAAGAGGATTTAAATCAATACTTGGCTACTTTCAGAATCAACTGAATTTGGAGTTAAGCAGAAGTATTCATTTAAATTCTATCTTGCAATCTGACTGATGCACCTATGTTTATGTACTACACAGTTCTATGTGATGTCCTGAGGATACTTTTAATTTCATGTGCATAGGACTGAACATAAATAAAAATGTCATTATGTTTGTTCTTGAAGTTGATAAAAAAAATGAATAATTCCGGAAAATGGAATGGAAGGTGTCTTCTCTCTAGCTCAGCTGAGGTTAAGCAGCAAAAGTGAACTATTTCTTTTGTTTTGTCACATGAGAGATAACACAGATACATGGATGGGAAACATTCATCCAGTAATTCTGGAGTCTAAATGGAGAATGAGCACAGGTACCTATGCAAATAGCAGTTTCCATTAAATAAATATGTAATACTGTTATTTTTTATGCATACTAAAAAATATGTAATAAAGATATTTTATAAATTACCCCAAATCTTCTCTCAACAGCGCCTTTGGAGACTTCTTCCCACTCAGATTTCTTCTTACTAGCATCACGTTTTTCAATAATGTAATGGGTAATTTCACTACCACCATTATCAAGAGGTGCATCCCATGTTAAATAGCATGATTCTGCTTTAATATCAGAAACAGCAAGATTTCTTGGTGGAGAAGGACGATCTGTATGAAAGCAATAGAGCATGAAACTACATTAAAAAGAAGGCAAAGGCATTTTGTTAGCTGTCATTTCATTAAAATGCTGCATCCTTACCATACACTTCGACGTGGACATTGCGGAATGCAGTGCCGAGACGATTGGAAGCTCTCACAGTGTAAGTGCCTTTATCATCCCTCACTGCTGCAGGAAGGATGAGTTCGGTTTTTGCCTCAGTTCTAGATACTTCTTCCTTGGTTATCTGAAGTGCATTGGATGTTTGGTCAATTAAAACTTCATTCTTGTCCCATTCAATCTTTGGCATGGGCAGGCCTGTTACATCAGCAGGAATGTTAACTGGTTCTCCTGCCTTGACTTTGATAGTATCTCCTCTCACAGCCAAACGCAATGTAACAGTTGGAGGCACTGAAAAGAGGGAAAGTGACAGAGTGAAGATGGAGATGAAACAGAGAAAGTGCCTTGAAGTGTGCTAAAGATATTTATATGGATTTCTTTAAAGTTGATATACCTTCATCATCTTGTATAACTACATTGAGGGGCAGTGATGGCTCACTTTCTCCAATCTCATTGACAGCTTTCACACGAAATTCATACATATGAAGTTCATCGAGTTTTTCAACGAGAAGAGATGTTTTTGGACAGAGCCTTGCATTAACTCTTTCATAATCTTTTGAATCATGTCTCCTCTTCTCAACAATATATCCTAAGATGGGACTACCACCATCACTGCGTGGAGGCTTCCAGTCAAGTGTAATGGATGACTTCGTCCTCTCGGTGTACATGAACCTCTCAGGTGCTGTTGGAGGACCTATTAACACAGATAAATTACAATAAGAAAAAATTAAAACATCAGAGAATTTTAAATCACAAGAATGCAGCAGCTCTGGCCTTTTAAAACCATAGTTTTTACATGCAAAGAATCTGAGCATGATTATGGCTTATATAAAGTTTCTCATGTATGTGGAGAAAAAGGTAATAAGTAGTGTCTCAGCAGGCACCAGTACTTTGCTATGTAAAGAATGACACTAGCTTTAGAGAACTGGTTCAGAAACCTGGCTGAAGTAATGAAGCTAAGGCAGATGCCTATCAATGTAGTTGAAAAATAAACACACTTTCTGCATAGAGGGAAAGACAAAAAATTAATCTGACCTTAATTTTTTTCCTTTTTAAAAACCCTGTAAAATGAGTCATCTTACCTAATGGATCGACTGCAAGAATGGGTCCTATTTCCACAGCTGGACCAGTACCAAATTTGTTCTTGGCACTAACACGGAATTTATACTCCTGCCCTTCAATTAGACCTGTAATATCACATTTAGATCTATCTGTGTCTACAGCTAGTCTCCATGTATGCATTTTGGCATCCTTCCTTTCAACAATGAAGCCTATGATTTCACTGCCACCATCATCTTCAGGATCAGACCAGTTAAGCAAACACATCTTTCTGTTTGTGACCACTGGCTTTAGGTCAAGGACTGGTCCAGGAACATCTGAAAAACAAAATCAAACAAATAAGCTAAAGCCTATACTGGCCAAAATAAAAGCTTATTTAATTTGAGAAAATATTTTTCTTACCAAATACTTCTACTCTGGTTCCTGCTGATTTTGAACCACTGCTATTGGTAGCAGTAATTACATATCGTCCATGGTCTTTTCTCAATGCATTCTTAATGGTTAACTCGGATTTTGTGCCAACATTTTCAATAACAACTCGATCTTTGTCTAATTCCCCCTCCTCTATAGCCCATGCAATGGTGGGAGCAGGACGCCCTGTCACAGTAGCAGGAATTTTAATAGTCTGTCCAGCCATGACCTGAATGCCTGCTTTCACAGAAACATCCAACTCAACAGTGGGAGGCTCTGTGGAAGAAAGAGAAACAGTTCATTAGTTTAAGGGAGGTATTCAAACCCACCTTTTAAGCAACTGAACATTTATTAAAAATAATGCAATGGCAATACCTTTAGGTTCTGCAACTGTTGCAGGTTCAGTTTCCCCAGGTGGTCCTTCGCCAGCCGCATTGAGTGCAGTAACACGGAGTTTATAGTCTGCACCCTCCCTCACTTCTCCAACAGTAAACTGCAGGACCTTAATGGGTTTTGCTGTACAGCGTGACCACTCATTTACTCCCATCAGTTGTTTGTACACATGGTAACCAGTGATATCTCCACCACCATTATACACAGGAGGTTTCCACTCTAGCTCGATGGAAGTTGCACTTGTGTCAGCAATCCTTGGAATCGGGGGACCAGGTGGCACTATAAATAAATAAACAAATATGTGTAAATCAAAGTTAAAGGCTATGAATCCTATCTTGTCAACTGTCTGCTATTAGCTTTTGCTAAGCCACTTACTTATTGGGTCCTGTGCAGTTTTTGGATCTGATGGTGGACTAAATTTACCAGGGCCAGCAGCATTTTCAGCACACACTCTGAAGATGTAAGTTAAACCTTCCAACAGTCCTTCAACTTTTACTTCCAGAGCATTCACAAGATTCCTGTTGACCCGAGCCCAATGAGTACTATTGATTTCACGTTTTTCAATCCAGTATCCTATGATAGGGCTGCCATTATCTTTTGGTTCATTCCACTTAACCAGCATACTGTTGCTGGTTACATCTTCCACATCAGGCTTATTAGGTGCATCTGGTGGAGCTGAAAAACAAAAAGGTGGTTTTGTCATTATTGCTGTCTCTTCAGAGCTTACTCAAAGCTAAGAGAGAACTAAGATACAAGAAATTACTAATTTTAATTCATAGTTTTTCTGCTCTCTTAGAACCTTTGATTCCTAACAGTGATCAGCAAGCAAATTTGCTATGGTTCTCTTTTTTGGTAAGAATACTAGTCTACGAAGCACAGAGAATGACACTATTCAGATGTTAAACATTTTAAGGGTAAAGTTTTATGACAGTGATCATCATTCTTACATGTTACTATTGAAATTAGAGTACTTTTGATAGTTCTCTGTATTTCAATAGTTTAAAATGTGCAATCATTTTTACGTAGCTCAAATTTCTTCTGGGAAACATATACACAGATAAAGCTGAGTATTTTAACAGTCTGTTAGAGTTTCACACTTTGTTTTCTGAAAATGTTGTTTTTCAAAATTAAAACTTACAGAAAGGATCTTTAGCTGTCATTGGTTTTGAAACACATGGTGGTCCTGCTCCAACTCTATTTTCAGCAAATACACGGAATAGATACTCTTTTCCTTCAATCAGTTTTGTTACATGGAATTTGCAATGCCTGAGTGTTGAACTGACAGTGACCCAACCCATTTCAGCTTTTGTATTGTCCTTCTTTTCCAGTACATAGTTTAGGATTTCACTTCCACCGTCATCAAGGGGAGGCTCCCACTTGCAAATGACAGAATTTTTCCTCAAGTCTTCAAATACAAAGTTGACTGGTGGTCCAGGTGTATCTGTTAGTAAACCAAGAAAAATGATGAGAAATCAACTAGTACACTTTTTACCTAATACTCTGAACAACTAGGTGTTTTGAGGACATTCTTTACATACCCAACACATTGACTTCACATGAGGCTTTTGCAACTCCATGATCATTTTCTACTTTGATTGTAAATGTGCCATGGTCAGCTCTAATGGAGTCACGAACTGATAGTATGGACTCTCCTTCCTTGTGGTTGTCAACACTCATACGTTCTGGCAGTGAAAGCTGGAAAGGTTTCTCTTCTTCAGCTTCACCCTTCTTCTTTTTAGGTACTGTTACTCTCTTTTTGATATCCTCTGGTCTGACAACTTCATCATTCCTCAGCCACGTAATAGATGGATAGGGTGACCCTGAAATATGTGCCTCAAGTATGATCTCATCACCTCTCTTCACCTCAAGGCCAGACTGTAGATTTGCAGCAAGGAAGACTTTTGGAGCCTCTGTAATAACAAAGAATGAGAAATGGAGCGTAGAATCTTTCAGTATGTCTGAGGATATAAGGCAATTAATACAAATGATCTAATGAAAAATTCATACCAATAGGATCCACAGCTTTCACAAAAGGAGTAGTCCTTGAAGGCTCACTGATGCCAGCAGCATTCTCAGCACGAGCACGGAACTGATACTCCTGTCCTTCCTCAAGGCCTTTCACCGTGTAAGTTAGTAAGGGTACCAGATAGTCATTGCATCTCTGCCACCTCTCTTTGCCCTTAGCAAGTTTCTCTATTATATAGCCCATAATCTTGCTTCCCCCATCAAACAGGGGTGGTTTCCATGTAAGAGTTACTGATTTTGATGTTGCATTATGGACTTCAAGGTCCACAGGCGGATCTGGGGGCTCTGTGAAAGAGTAGATCAAAAGAGAAATATGAGAAAAGAGAGTATGAAGATTTTATTTAAAATTCAATTTTTTAGATTATTTAATAGAAAGACAAACTTACGTTTTGGGTCTTCTGCTATGATCGGGTTTCTTAGTTCAAGATAATCACCCCCTCCAATCTTATTGACAGCTTTAACACGGAAGTAATATTCACAATTTGGGATAAGATCTTTGACTTGCCATGAAAGCTTATTTTCACCAGACATGACTGGGATGTATGTTTTACGACCAGCTTCCCTGCGTTCCAGAACATAATGCAAAATAGGAGTACCACCATCGAAGTCTGGAGGCTCCCAGGATACTTTGCAAGAATTCTTAGTTACTTCGCTTGCCTTAATATCTTTACACTGTCCAGGTGGACCTGTTTCAAATAAGAATGAAACAATTAGTTAATTAAACAGATGTTAAAGTGTATTCTTATAAATATGAAATTATATTTCATTTCTTTGTTTTGCAGAAAGCAAAGACCACAAATGTGGACTACACAGCATCTATATGAATTTCTGTTCCCAAAGATGAAAAATAGTCAGCATTTTTAAATCATTTTTATAATTATATGCTAACTTTTCAAAATAATTGGGTTTTGAGCAATCACTGAAGAGTTAGAGCAACTTGAGGTAAAGCGTTTTTTCATGGGACTTCATAACCTCAATCTACGTGTGTCTGAGTTGAAGTGATTTGCCTGCCTGGCAGAAACCGTATCTTTCTAGCCTTGTCTTCTGTCAGTTGCAGGGCCCAAGTAAAGATAAGCAGATTTCTCAGAATGGAAGAACATAGTTACCTATGACTTTGACATTGACTGAACCAGTTGTTGATGCCAGCTTGTTCTCCAGTGTGATAGTATAAACACCAGCATCAGCATGAACACTGTCTATCACTTCAAGCAATGCAGAGGTGTAGTCACTCTTCATTGTTGTTCTGTCACCAGCTTTCAACTCTTTGCCATCTTTGTGCCATGTTATAGTTGGGGATGGAACAGCTCTGAAGGGTACAGGGATACTCAGCTTCTGTCCTTTAACAACAACAATGTCACGAGTTTGCAGATCAATGGTTGGATTACCTGTGAAAATAAGTATAATGCCATCACAAAGTTGCCAAACACCACTCTTTTTTTCAGTTATGCAGATCTGAAGAAAAAAGAAAAAAATAAAAAGGAATCTATTCTTACAGTCTGGGTCCTTGGCAACAACTTTTTCTGAGATGTCTGATGGCTCACTAGCTCCAACAGCATTGACAGCTCTGACTCTCAGAACATATTCTTTGTCTGGAACAACTCCCTCATCCACTTTACATTTTAGATCTTTAATTGGACGAGAATTGATTCGCATCCATTTTTCTGTTCCTGCTTCACACATCTCAACATTGTATCCAATAATAGGACTTCCACCATTCTTCTCAGGAGGTTTCCATGCAATGCAAATGTGCTTTCGGCCTGCATCTGTGACATGTAAATCCTGAGGAGGTGAAGGAGGGCCTGCAGAAATGGAAAAGTATTGTGTGATTTTTCTCCCAGAACAATACACTACTTCTAAAATTCATACACTGTATTTTCTACTTACTTGTTGGATCTTCAATATGAACGAGGTCAGTTGGTTCACTGGGATGACCACATCCAGCTTCATTTTCTGCACGGACCTGAAACTGTACATCTGTACCTTCAATGACATCTGTCACTCTGAAATTGCAATCTGGACCAGCTGTCTTCCCAGCTTTTACCCAGCGAGTAGCTAGCTTTTCTTTCTTTTCAATAACATATCTGAAGAGATTGGGGAAAATACTATGAGGCACTTGAAATAGAAACACTTCAGCCTTCTTCAAGTAAATGGATGAAAAGAGATTAGAATAGTTTAGACAGTGGAAAAGTAAAGGGAATCATGGATAATGGACTCAATTAAGTTTTCCTCACACTTTAGCCACTTAGTCCAAACAGGTCTCAGCCCTAATAGGGCTGACATCACTGACAGACCAACGTCTGAGTGTCAATTCTTGAACTCTGTTCTGTGTTTTAGAACAGAACTCAACTGTGTTCTCAGGATATAGAGAACTGCAGAGGCAAAAGAACCTCCAGGCTATACTTGTATCTTTGCAGGTTTGGATCTCAGTGGTCAGTCCATTGAGAATACTTGAAGATACTATTACTTGGCTGTCAAAATTCTGCTTAGGACAGGCTATGGCAAAGTAATGCAAATTGAGTGACTTCTGTTTCTTCAGGCAGATCTCTGTAGTTGTTTGTTGGTTTAAGATGTGCTTTTTATGATTGGGAAGGAGTAAAGCAGTCTATTTCAAAAGTGTTATAAAGAAGAAAATGAACTGAAAAGACTCATTGTAGCTGAGTGTATACAGTTTGAATGACAAACAAAGGCAGAAGGAAAACACGAGCATACTATGTACTAGATGATTTTATCTAGTGGCTATTATTCTGCAGGAACTGGAGACTATGGCAACCTTATATTTTTTTTATGCAGCTTCTTATTATTATATGATGTTTTGAGGATGTTGACACACATTCACTGTTCATGCACATTAGGCATTTTATTTGCATAATTTCTACATTTTAAAATCAAGCCCTTCATTGCTTTGACCACATGGCTTCTCTTACATCCATCCACGTATTTTTAATAAAAAATGTTTCAATTTAAAATTTAAATATTTTGAGAGAAACATCTTCACTTGTTAAAAGATGTTTATCTACAGGAGCCTACACAAACTTAAAATGACCTTACCTTTGAATTGGTCTGCCACCATCATTCTTAGGTGGTTCCCATTTCAAATCAACATGGCCTTTTTTCACTTCAACTATTGTAAGGGCATATGGAGGCCCAGGGGTTGCTAAGATTAAAAAAAAAAAAAAAAGGTACATATTAGAAGACTATGAATTCATGATGTGAGCTACTGATCACTCAGTAAGCAAATTGAAACTTACTGAAAGTATCTTTAGCAAGCACTGAGTCTTCAATTTCACAGTAGTCACTCTGTCCAATGGCATTTTCAGCAGCCACACGGAACACATACAGTGAGCCTTCAGTCAATGGGCTTACTGTGTACTTGGTATCTTTCACTGTCGTATCAACTGTCTGCCAACCTTTCCGCCTTACATCTCTTTTCTCAACAATGTAGTTGGTAATTGGGGAACCCCCATCTTTTTCTGGTACTGTCCATTTAAGATCTGCTGTATTTTTAGTAATATTAATAACTTCAAGCCATCGGGGTGGTGAAGGAGGATCTGAAAAACAGGAAAAGAAAAAGTAAACCAGAATGTTGCAATTCCCACAAAAGATTTTGGAAGACGCAAATACACCAAAACTATTAAAACTTTGTATTTCCTGAGCTGAAGCAGGGCAGATTTTAGTAATAAATAATAAAATAATTATGAAAAATAATAAATAATTATTTTTCATAAGCCTTCCAAGAGTTCATTTAGTACCTACAAAGACAGGCAGACATGGGGCATTTTAAAAGTCAGAGACAGTGTATTTGCAGTAGCAGCACGTTCTGAACCAGTACTCACAGAGCCTCTCCTTGCACAGCACAGGGTCACTGGGCTCACTGGGCTCACTCTCGCCAGCCTTGTTCACAGCTCTGACACGGAATGAATATTCTTGTTTCTCCATAAGATCTTTGAGGAAGTGTTCAGTTGTTGGAACTCCTTCAGCCACTCTCACCCATTCGTCTGTTCCAGTCTTTAACAGCTCAATGACGTAAGATTCAATTTTTGCCCCTCCATCATGTTCTGGCTTTGTCCAGTTCAGGGTAAGGAATGTTTTGCCAATATCTTTCACAGTTGGCTTTCCAGGAGGCCATGGTGGATCTAGACAAGAGTCCGGAATTAATTATGTCATTGAAAACAATTTTTTGTTATTGTTGTTGCTAAATTAAACCATTAAAAAATGTGTTTATTGTACCGATTGGATCTTTCACTAAGATTGGCTCTGTTTCCCTGCTTGGTTTTCCAGGTCCTGCAAGATTCTCTGCCAAGACACGGAACTTATATTTCTTCTTATTTGTAAGACCTTTAACTCTGGAAATAAAAATTAAGTTTGATTAAACCAAACCTAGGCATTCATTAACTTCTAAAACATTATTCTCTCCACTCTTTATATCACAGATAACTTCAGAAATCTGAAAATACCCAAATTACAGCTAATGATGTCAACACATTGTCAACACTAAAATGGTGCACCATGACAGAAATAAATGTTTTGACAACCATCTTGGATTTTTGCATGTTCCATGGTTTTTAGTTAATAAGAGTATCAGGAGGAAAAAAAAAAAAAAAACCTAAGGATTTTGGTAAACTGATACTTGTGATGACCATTTTAGAGTATCTTATGGAATTATTAAGCACAGGAATTATTGAGCATAACATTTAAAAGAAAGACAAGGCAAATAATTCTTCTGTAAAGATCCCCCTCATTAAAACTAATTAAAAAAAGTAAGCCACCAGGGGTAGTTGGATCAAAACCTATGGAAACTACGAAAAAATAAAAACAAAGTAAAACTTATTTTAAAAGTTACTGTTACATTTTTATGTCTCTGTGATCAATTTCACCCTAAAGTGACTATAGTCTTACTTGAATGTTGTATCTTTTACTGGCATTTTGTTGCATTTTATCCATTTATCCTGCTCAGGGTCATATCTTTCAACCCAGTAGCCAGTTATGGGGCTGCCACCATCTTCATCTGGTTCATTCCATGTTAAAGTGACTGAATCTTTAGTGACCTCTGTGGGCTTGAGACCTGTTGGAGGGCCTGGTGGATCTGTATAAATTAATTAGAAAACAAACAAACAAAACCAAAAACCATCAGTCAGGGTTTTTTTTCCCCTTCCTCTTAAAATACTCTAATAATTTATCATTAATTTAATTAACTAACCAAATGAATATTTGGCAATGATGGGGCTACACTGTGCTGGCTCCCCAACACCATACATGTTTTCAGCACTGACTCGAAACACATATTCTTTATGAGGAGTTAAATTGGTAGCTCTGAATTTTGTGTCTTTAATAGTTGATGACAACTTGTCCCATATTTCACTGTCTGTAGCTCTTTTCTCAAGGACGTAGTTGGTAATTTTAGAGCCCCCATCGTCTCGTGGAGGATTCCAGGTAAGAAGGCAGGATTCGTTTGTGATTTCTGTTACATCAAATGCAGCTGGTGGACCAGGTTTATCTGTAGAGGACAAGATGTGAATGTTAATTTTCCACTTGTATACCTTGTTACATTACTAATGATTTATAAAAATAACATAAAGTACATGCATACCAAGAACATTAACTTCAACAACAGCAGTAGCACGTCCACTGGAATTTACAGCTTCTATAATATAGGTTCCACTGTCACTCCTCTTGCTGTCTGTGATAGTGACTGTAGAATGATTAGGCTGGCTTTCAATGGTGATTCTGTTGTCAGGTCTCAAAATTTTGTCAGCCTTGGTCCAAGTAATCTGGGGCTCAGGCTTTCCAGTTACTTTGGCTGGCAGCTCAATTTTAGTTCCAGCTTTCACAGTAAGTCCAGCAAGAAGCTTCACATCCAAGAAAATTTCTGGAGCCTCTGATTTAGGAGAGAATGAAAATGTTGTTAGAGAAACAGTATTTCAGGGACTGGTAAAAATAAAGCAGCTATAGCAATTTAGCAAGTGAAGTAGTTACCTTTTGCATCAATGGCCTGAATATCATCAGTTGGCTTACTTGGCCTACTTGCTCCCATTCTGTTCAAAGCCTTAACCCGATAAGCATACCACTCTCCTTCCTTGAGCTTTGTTACTTCCATTCTGTCAAACCAAAGGAAAAAGAAATTCAAATATTTAGAGTGGTGAGGATGGCACAATTAGTTAAGAGGATTTATCTACTGGGTCAATTTACTTACTTTGTTTCAATAACAGGCTCCCCACATATCTCCCACTTGTCTGTGCCACGTTGGGATTTTTCTACCAGATAACCCTTAATGCGTGCACCACCATCATATTTGGGAGGCTCCCATGTTAGGAAGATTCCTTTTGATGTTGGATTTCTCCATTTAACATTTTCTGGTGGGTCAGGCACCGCTATTAAAAATTAAAAAAATATGGGGTTTAGAAACCAGTCTAAGGAAGCTATATTATTTTTGTATCTTACTTTGAAGAAAATCAACAAAATTTCAAATATGCTTACTTGCTGGTATTGACATATTTACAGGTTCATCAATATATGCAGGTTCTCCAGGGCCACATTTATTGCATGCAAACACTCTAAATAAATATTCTTTCCCTTGGATGAGGTCAGGTACAGTGAACTCTTGGTCAACAATATGATCTGTAACCTAAAAAGAAGAAAGGTTCCAATGTGTTTTTAAAATTTATTTCCAAAGAGTGATTACAAAAACAAGACAAAAAACTCAGTAGCACATGTGAAAATTATATAGAAACTTAAATGAGAAAGAATGAACTTACTTTGCTCCATGTTTTCCGGCTTACTTCACGTTTTTCAATTATATAGCCAGTAATTGGACTTCCACCGTCATCTTCTGGAGGTTCCCACGCGAGCTGCACTGTACTCTTGAGTACTTCTAAAACATTGAGTTCTCTCGGTGCACTTGGACAAGCTAGAAGTCACAGAAATGGCATTATTTTGCAATTGGTGTTTGATAGATGATATCTAAGTAATGTACCTACTAGAAGACTTAGTCTTGTTAAGTCATTCCTCTTTAAACAGCAAAGTTACATACTGAAAACTAGAAAAGAGGTTCTTTTGAGGAGGGATTTCTAGTTTTTAGTTATATTTTAATATACTTCAGTATACTTTTAATAGATTTTTAATATACTATGTTGTGAGATTACACATTATTAACCTAATTAGATTTTAACAAGACAAATATAGAACGTTACTGCTAAAATATATACTGCTAAAATATATGTTCACTTACCAATGACATTAACATTAATTTCTCCTGAAACAGATGACACAGGGTTTTCTAATGTTAAGTAATAAATTCCCTTGTCTGGGCGCTCACTCGGAGTGATTACAAGTTCTGCAAAGGAGGCAGTGGTCTTCATTTTCACACGATCACCCTCTTCTAAGACTTGGTCACCAAAAGACCATGTGGCAGTTGGCACAGGGTACCCAGTGATGGGAACACGGATCTTGATTGGCTCTGGTACAATAACTTCCAGCCCATCCTTAAATGCACTTAAGTCCATTGTAGGTTCAACTGGAAAAAATGGAAAGGGGATTCAATAAATTATTTTGAGATGCTATGAACATGGCTAATGATAATTGTGTTGAGAGGCTGATTTTGATTGTATGTCAGCCTGCAGGTCTAGCTTGCTGCATCTCAGCCTGTCTAGACCTAGCTTTGCCTTGTGACTCCCTACCTCTCCTGGCTAAATGTTCTGGGTTTTTTTAAAAATATGTGAGATGGTAAGGGAGATTAGTATTGCCAAATATGACATCTAATTTACCTATTAATGTAAAAACTTTGCATTTGTTTGGTTTTTTTTTTTTTTTTTGGTTTTTTTTTTTAAGGATCTTCTCTGCCTTTCTTTCCTTCTGTTACCTCTCACTTTCCACAAAGATAGGACAGGAGACAAAAGGTCATGCCTTGCTTCTCAGGCAACCTAACAGGCCTCTATCTCATAGTACAGATAATTATCTGCAAAATTCATAATGGAGGAGAAATAGCTCATGATCTCAAATGTCTAAGGTGTGCCAGTTATCTGGTGAAAAATATACATATTACCCACAAGATGCACTTTAATTGTGTGCCTTATCTGATTAATTGTTTTTAAAAAATGGCATGCGGCTTACCAAAAGTATCATCTGCAGTTAATGGCCCAATAGCCTCTGCTGGGTCAGACACACCAGCTGCATTTTCTGCTGAGACTCTGTAGTAATAACTGGATCCTTGTTTCAATCCAGTTACCTAAAATGCACAATCAATCATTTACTACCTCATATCAAAGACAATCTACTCATTTTACCTGTTGATGAAGAGAACATTGTACCTTAAAAGTAAGAGCAGGTACTAGTTTTGGGTTACAACGAATCCACTTGTCTGTTCCTTCCTCTTGCCTTTCAATAATATAGCCTAAGATTGGACTTCCTCCATCTTCAAGAGGGGGTTCCCATGTGAGCTGAACTGATGACTTAGTTTGATCTGAATGCTCAAGGTTAATGGGAGGACTTGGTCTCTCTGAAAAATAATTTGTGACAGATTTATGCAACTGATAAAGCAGCATGGTTCTGCAAATTAACTGTTTCTGTCTTACAGTACAGTTTTTAAAGCCTTTGCAAAGCTTTTTCTAAGCTGATTTTTTAAATTGAGGTTGCATCCTAACTTCAGAGAAAAAATATTTGCAGTTCTTACTAAACCAAGCGGTAGCAAGGTGCTCCTGCTATGTTTGAATGACAAAAGTAGGGAATAGGGAAAATATAACTGTACACAGCATTTGCAGCACACATGTTTGTCAGTTGAACTTTCCTGCACACATGGCATACAAAATGTCTCATAATGCAATCATAATTATACATACTTTGCATACTCACCAATTGGGTCCATGATTTTTACTGCGCGTGTAGCAGGACTTGGTTTGCCAACTCCAACCATGTTTTGAGCTCTTACTCTGAAGAAATATTCTTCATTTTCCACAACATCAGTCAGGACAGCTGACAGTTCATCAGCTCCTGTGGTCATAGCTGGCTCCCATCTGATGGTAGCTCTGTTACGCAGTTCAATAACGTAGCCAGTAATCGGGGATCCTCCATCATCCTCAGGTGGTTCCCAGCTAAGTGTGGCTCCAAACCTGTTCACATCAGTAACTTGTACATTTTGAGGAGGACCGGGAACATCTGCATTTTATTTTAGGAGGAAAAAGGAAAAAGAAGGCATGTAGGTTTTTCCTGTTAGAATTTGTACTGCTTTTTTTACACGAACATCAAACACTGAGGTTTTTGTAACTTCTGCTCACCAAATTTGCTCTTAGCTTCCACAGGTGTGTCTGTTTCCACTGGCTCACCAGTGCCCACTCTGTTGCGTGCACTGACACGGAAGAGGTACTCAACTCCTCCTTTCTGAAGCCCAGTAACAGTGTATTCACAATTTTCAGCACGATCTGTGGCCACAATCCAGGTCTTACGCTTGATATCACGTCTTTCAACCACGTAGCCTATGATTTTACTTCCACCGTCACTTTCTGGTTCTTGCCATGCGAGACCAACTTCACCATCATAAGTTTCAGTGACTTCCAAGTTTCTAACTGGACCTGGAACATCTATTAAAGATATGACAATATTTCAGGGCATTGCATTGATTTTCTTCCCTCTGGCTAGAGAAGAGGAGTTTGAAGTGGGACCTCAATATGATCTACAGCTTTTCCATGAGGGGAAGCAGAGGACTTCCCCCTCAGTAAAGGCTCTGTGAAATAATGGTAAGCAAGGTTTTAATAATACAAGTACTTACCAATGACCTCTACATTGATGAATGCTTCTGCCTGGCCATGTTTGTTTCGAAGCACAACCCTGTACCTTCCCTTATCTGATTTCTTTGCTTCATAAATTTTGAAGGTAGTGCAGTCAGTTGTCGTATCAACAGTTGTTGTGGGCAGACTTTCCCCTGCTTTAAACCATTCCGCTTCTGCTCTTGGGTAGGCATCATATGGGACAGTCATAGTTAAAGGTTTTCCAACATCAACCACCAGGTTTTGATCACCAGTCTTGATTTTAGGTGCAGCTAAGAAAGATGAATGTGAAAAGCTCAGTACTTGCATATATATATATACAAAAATTGATACATTTGTGCAGTCAGCAAAGAAGCTAACACAGAAAATTAAAAGGAGCTGCTGTGTAAACTCAAAGGCAATCCTTCATATACTCGTAGGACAACTCCAGAGAAAGAAATACAGGCTGGTTGGTATGTACTGTGTCCTCCTATAAAATCAGGAAAGAAGGAGTTGCTGTTTGAGAACTAATTTAACTACTTTGTAAAATAGACAAATTAGGAATTATATGTCTAATATGACTTAAATGAGTAGGCCAAATAATTTTCATTGTTTTTTAGTGACTTAATTGAAAGCTTAAAGAACCTTTAATCTTAAATCTTGCTCTTTGGCAAATACACATTGAAAAGCGATGGTTTTTCCTCAACAGATGGATCAGCATGGTATAACAAAAAATGTTTGTTACTCAAATTCATATTCACCTAGTTTAACAGACTTATTAAACAATCCTCAAATAGTTTAACACTTTTCTCAGGCTGATTGTGTATTCATTTTAGTTCAACTCCTTGAAAGAGCAAAAATCAATTTAGTTAAACTAAGTTAATGAATCAAAAATTTTATAAAAGGAGCACAAAACAAGCAACTTACCAGCTAATTCAAGCTTAGCTCTAGCTTCCTTGTCTTTGGCGATAAATCTGTATTCCCCTTGGTCACGGGGCTTTATGTCACACACCTGCAGCCTGTGGACCTTTCCTTCACTCATCATCTGATGTTTGTCACCTTGGATGATAATCATGTTGTTTCTCAACCACTTGACCTCCACACCATCTTTGTTCAATTCAGCCATGAAGATGACATCTGCACCAGGAGCTTCATAAATATCTTGTGGTGGTCGAATAATCTCAACAGGGATTTCTGAAATAAATGTTGATTTATTCGGTGTTATTATTTTATTGTTTCTACTATTATCAAATAATGTTGAAATAAATCCCATCCAATTTTACACATACCTTCAACAAAAAGTCTTGCCCTAGATCTCCTGTCATCCACTCCACAGGAATATTCACACTCATCATCTAGTCTACAGTCTTTTATGATTAATCTGTGCAGATTTCCATCCTTTTCAAACTGATATCTTTACGGAGGGGAAAAATAGGCAGTATTTTAGTTTCCAGACAAAGCAATAAAGCAAAACAAGCATGTTTAGCACATTCAGAAGCATAATAAAATGTACATACTTTTTGCCTTCTTTGATTTCTCTTCCATTTCTGTACCATTTTACACTGACTTTCTCTTTGGAAAGCTGGCATGTAAAGACAGCATCATCAAATTCAGTGACAGTCTGGTCCTGGAGATGTTCAGTGAAGTCTGCTGGTGCTTCTGTGATGAGAAGCTCTGCAACTGATTTGTCTTGTCCAGCAGTAACAGTATATTCACCTTCATCTACAAACCCACAGTCTTTAATGATCAACGAGTGCTTGAATTTATCAATTTTGTACAAAATGCGCCTGTCAAATGTGATCTCTTCTCCATTCTTTGTCCACTTGAGAGTTGCATTAAGGCGATTGACTTTGCACCAGAATGTGACAGTTTTCTTTTCCATGGTCTCAATGTCTTCAAGGGGCTCAACAATTCTGAGATCCTCCTCTGTTATGACAAAAAAGCAAACATTTTTACAACCTCATATAAAATTGAATGTAAATGATGAAACAATTTTAATGTAGTGCAAGTTATTTACCTAATACTTTTAAGGCAGCAGAGCTTTCAACGTGTTCACCTCTCTGGTTTGTCAGTGAGATGGTGTAGGTAGCCTGATCTTTCAACTCTGCATCTCTGATTCTGAGAGTGTAGACTACACCCTTCTGAACAATAATGTACTTTGCACTATCAAATATTGCCTCGTCATTTTTGTACCACTTCTCTTTGGCACCTTCTTTATTGACTTCACAGTTGAAGATAATTTCTTGACACTCAGTAACTTCTTGGTCCTTAAGAGGAGTTATAATCTTGAGTTTTTCTGAAATTGAGAAAACATAAGAAATAGGACATCATGTAGTATAAAGAATGCAACAAAACAAGCACCTACAGATTGATAAAATAAAACTTACCAATCACTGCTAAGTGTGCTGTAGCTTTAGCTTCACCAACCATGACAGTATACATTCCTGTATCCCCTAGAACAGATTCTTTAACCACAAGTGTTCTCTTTTTGCCATCTGAAATGATGTCGTACTTATCACCAGGCTCCAGGACTGTGTCACCCCTCAGCCACTGTACTGTAATGGCTTCTTTGGATACTGAACAGACAAATTCAGCTTTTTCTCCTTCAAGCACCTCAAGGTTTTGTGGTCTGGTAAGAAATTCTGCTGCAAGTTCTGAAAGAAAACATTTTTGTAGATGCAGATATATATATATATATATATATATATATATATATATATATATACNTGATTTTCAAATGTTTAATTTTTTTTTCCAGGATACAAGCCCAAAGGAGTATTCTTACCATGTACAGTAAGTTTTCCTGTTGTACTAGAGCTTGGGAGCTTGCAAGTATATTTGGCAGCATCTTCAGGATGAGCATTATGTATAACAAGAATTCTCTTTCTACCATCAGAAATGTGTTCAAATCTACCACCATCAGGCACCTCTTCGTCTCCTTTAAGCCAAGTAACTTCAGCATTAGGCTTTGAAACTTCACAGATCAATTTTACAGTGTCATTTTCATTTACTTCAAGATCAGGAAGATTTTTTGTGAAAACAGCCTCTTCCTCTGCAAAAAGAATTTCAAAAGATGATTAAAGCCTGCCATAAAAAAAACCCCCACTCTCACATTTTTATTGTTCACACATAAGATTCTAAAACACTGTGTTTACCTATCACTGTAAGTAGGCCAGAAGTTCGAGCTGTTTTTGCTTCACAGGAATATTCAGCTTCATCATCAAAGACACATTTACTGATGACAAGAATGTGTTCTGCACCTTTAGAAATTATGTCATACTTTTTGCCTTTTCTAATTTCCATGCCATCCTTAAACCACTTCACCTGTTCCAGAACAAATTAACACAGTTTTAATATGCTTATCATAGATTTCAGTGTGTTCTTTTATAGCAATGTAACAAAGTTTTCCCCTCTAGCTGAAGGAGTTACTGAGATTAAAAAGTGTCACTACAGACCTTGACATTTGGACGAGAAATTTCACATTCAAACCGAGCAGATTCTTTTTCTTTAACCTCAAGGTCAGTCAGGGGTTTCAGGAAGTCGACACGAATAGCTGTAAGAGAATAGAAATTTTTTAGTAGAGGGAAGTCTATGCTAGAGAAGTAAAAAATTATCAACATTGAGACTACTGCCAGTCATAGACACCAGCACATTGCCTTTACAGCACCCAGACATTTTGTAGAAAACTGTGGATTACTCACGCTCCACATTGAGAAAACATGATGTCTTAAAATCCTTGGCATCACAGGCATATGTTTTTGCATCGTCCAATGTGCAGCCGCGGATGATGAGTTTTCTGACCCTGCCATCAGAAATTATATCGTACTTCTTTGATTTGTGAATTTCTTCTCCATTTTTGAACCATTTAACTTTTGCATTTTCCCTGGAAACTTCACATTCCAATACTGCAGTGGCTTCCTCTTCAACAGTCTGGTCCTCAAGTGGTTTAGTAAATTCAACTGGGGGTTCTAAAAGAAACAGGTACATTTTTGATAGAAAAAAATCTAAATTACAGCCAGTCTTTTGCTTGCATAGAGCTATCCCATGCTGTTTACTAATTTTCCTTGACTGAATAATCAAAAAAGCTCTTAGATGTCCCTATTGAAGGTTTCTTAAAACATTTTTTATTTTCAATACACAGACATTTTTTGTTAATCCAGGTTAATTTCCTCATTTTCAGCCTACTGTAAGATTAGACTGAATGACATCCTTGTCCATGGGGGTTTTAATTAAAAATCATCACAAAGCCTTGCAACTCGATTTCTATAGCTGAACCATACCCATGTAATCTCAGTGACTCTAAACTTACACTGTGAACTTAGAGAATACTTAGGGGTTTTTTTTTCAATTTTTCCTTGAATTACTGGATCAGTGTGTGCAGTTCTTTTCCTTCTCAATGATAACACAACTTGTGAGCAGTACAAGAAGATATACAGACAATGCTGTCCCTTGACTGATGGTGCAGTTATACTCTCACAGGTTTCTGGATATTCAAAAGAACAGAAAAAGCCCCTGGGAGCCACAAAGGCTGGTATTCGTGGGTCCTCTTGAGGCCAATTGAATGTTCAAGACTGCAGCAAAGCCCTGGAAGTCCTAATGAACTGGTTTATCTCCCAGATTTGACCCATTTCCAGTGTTTTCCCTTGTTCAGCTCTTCTGTGAAGTGCAGAGATTTTAAGTAGGTGGCTTTTTAATCAGGGAAGTTACCCACCAGTTGAATATTGTATATTCAATCCCACTCACTTGATAGTGTGCATCAGCTTCCTATTCCAGGATGAATCATGAATGGAACATTAATGCTGATTATGGTTTAACTAAAATGACTGACTTACCTTTCACAAAAAGATTTGCTTGGGTTCTGAAATCTTTTGCTGTCAGTGATACCTCTCCTGCATCTGTTAACTTGACGTCTCTAAGAATAAGTGTGTGAACTCTCCCTTCAGCACGGGTCACAACCTTGCAAAATACATAAAAAACCCACACTGTGAACATCTACAACAAGTATTTAAGAAATATTTAATGAAATAGCATGCTATTTATAATCTGTGGAATTTGGTTGTCCACTTTCATGTAAAATTTTGACAGCTTCCTTTTGTATGTACTAGATATAGCTCAGTCCTCAAAGTTTTGAGGATTTTAGGACTGACTTGAGATTATGTCTATTTTGAACAGGTATTAATAAATACAAAACATAAGCAAATTTATGGGAAAAGTTGGCATTACTGCTGGCCACCTGTAAAGGGAAAAACTTTTTCAGCTATAAAGAGGTTTGGTACCCCCCACATAAACTTCTCTGGAAATGTCAATTTGTCTTTATATTATTAAAATTCGGTAAAACTGTCTGCCTAAAAGACTAGTTTCTGTGACGACCTATCACAGAAACTACTTTGCAATCACAGTAAACAAAAAATCACTTCAATTAATAAAAGTTATAAATGTGCAGCTAAATGCCAGCCATAGAGATAATAAAATCGTTTGAATTAGCAAACAGCTAAAATGAAACACTTGTACAATTAAATTGATTCTTAAAGACAGATGTAAATGTGTTTCAAGAGGCTATTTTGAATGGGTAGAAAGTGATGCATTGAGTAAATATATGGTTTACTCTCAGTTTCATCCTGATAAAGTTTCAACTGTTCAAATGAAAACAGTTGAACAGTTTGTATATTTAACTTTTGACTGTATATGTAAACTACATGAAATCTGATTTTTTTTCATGTAATTAAAATGATAGCTCAGACAGAAAAGACCAAAATAATGTTCCATTATACAGAATAGCAAACATATAATATTTTTCTTGCCAGGCAGTCAATCCACTGCACTGATCAATAGTTTTTCACATTTTTATTCTGAAACTCAGAAGTAATTATCTTGATTTATTTCGTGACTCATCTGCTGAGTTTCAACTTTGTTTATCTGTCCTTAAATACTTAATAGGGTCCATTATCATCATGATCTGTTTTGATTTTACTATTTCTACATTCTATTTTTTTAATAAATAGTTTTTATTTATGAAAATTTCTTAAAGCTCAGAAAGATCTAGCAAAACCTGAAAAAAATATGTCAAGAATTGTATCTAAAAGAAATAGCAATTTATACCAAAGTATTATTAGCAGCATTATTACAGGTTCTGAAACTTTGTTAGGCCATGCAATGCCTTGAAAGTTTACTTTGTCTTAAGTTTGCAACTTTTATTTGAATTTGCATTACTTTTCTAGGCCTAGTATGCGAAAAAGAAGTCTTACAACCAGTAATATCTATTTCCATTTCTTAATGTATTAATTTATGTTTCTTTATTTATTTCCCCTATCATTAACTTTAAACATTAAATTGACTGCATTCCAGGCTGCTCAGATCTCAGAGTTAAGAGCCAGCACTTGATGAAGGGTTAAAAATAGCTAGTGAGAAATGCTTGACAAGCAAATCTGCCCAGAGAGTTATCTGGAGAGCCAGAACAAATGCCTGAAATGGAATTTGAATCCTCTTAATCCCCTTATATGTTGAATTGGACTGCAACTCAGCATTCAGGAGAAAAAAAGGCTTTTCCTGATAGCACCTTTCAAAATCCTCTCGCTGTAACCACAGGTAACCTGAGCAAAAATTATTCAGTATCCTTGTGGTTGAGTCTCCAACAAAATCAGGTACAAAATCACTGTTGTAATGATTGATATTTTGGAACCTTAGTTTCCCTTTGTATAATAAATAACTGTAGCATTCCAGAATACTAGAATTTCTGGGAAAAACTGTTGTATCTGATTTAGGGATGATTTAGCATTTGACACAGCAGTACTACAATACTGCTGTGCCTTAGTGCTTCAGCTGGGAGAGAATAAAGAAGAAATAAAGAAGGGGAAGAGACTTGAAAGAGAAGGAGGAGGAGGAAACATGAGAAAAAAGTAAAGTTTAGTTTTTTTACCTGATCACTGGGCTCCAGTTTCTTTCCCTTCAGGAACCATTCTACTGGGATTCCCTCATAAGAGAGTTCGCAATCGAAGGTTGCTGATTCCCCAGCTGTCACTGTTACATCCTTGAGGGGTCTCAGCAAGCCAATTACTCGAGCTTGGTAAGGAGAAGACATAATTTTTAGATTAGTCACTTCTACCCAAGAGAGAGCTGCTGCCCTTACGTACTAATCTCCATGGTGGCTTCCCTCAAGAGAGCCAGACATCGCAATGCTGCTCTTTAAATTCCCTAAATAGAAGAGGCCACCCTGGGTTCTTAGGGGAGGGCTGGTCACCTACAATTTCCTATTTGCAGAGCGTGTTTCTTTAAATTGAACAAGGTCAGCAGGAAAGTTGCTCTGCATCTGTCTCCTTGCCAAGCCTTGCATGCCTGTTGCTAGATAAGGCATGTGTTTCCAAAATAGCGAGGGCTAGGATTGGAGTGGGAAACAAGTGGTCTTCAACCGTGTAGTCTGTCCCTGTCCATCAAGCTCTTAACCCTATCCCCAGATATCACTGTTATCCTATCCTTTCCAGCTAACGTGACACTCTGATGCAGCAGAGCCTTTGCTTGCAATATCTGATTTCATAACAGCATATATGATGCCAGACCATCAAGCAACCTTCAAGGCCATCTCCTTAATTTTACTTCTCCTATATGAATAAATTATATATAAGGTTAAAAACACATAGGACATTCCTTAATGAAAAAAACTAAGACAACCTGAGTAACTAATCCCTAAGCTGCTGTTCTGGATAGGATTGCTGTGGGCTCAATAATGTATAGAGATTTGCCACCCATTCCAAAGAGGCAGTGACTACCATGTTTTCACTTAATTAATCAATTAATTGCAGTTTAAAAGACACTTACGTTTCACTCGAAGGTGAGCACCAGACTTGGCATTTGCTGCTTGAAAATCTACTCCACCAGCTTGATCTAAGCGCACATTGTACAGTGTAAGGAAGTGCTTTTTTCCTTCCTCCTTGATTTCACATTCCTGCAAAAACAGAATTGAAATAATTTTTTCAGTATCTTTTTTGTACTACTCACCAATAGAGCCCCTACTTCTCATACCATGCATCTGTTTTCTTCTACTCCATTCACAACTCTTAGGCCTACGTGAAATATACCTATAAACATTCATTCATAGGTCTTTCCTTTCAAACTCTCTTCTTACATACAGTTGGAAAGAAAGGGGAAAAGGCAGGGGAAAAGGTCTACATATATATTAATGTATTGGCTATTCAGTCAGCACTGAGTAGCCAATACATTAATATATATGTAGACCAGTCAGAGGCCTAGTTCCCCTAAGGGAACTAGAAATTGCTAAGCTTGTGCTGTGACCTTTCCTTGAGAAGACCTTTCCTTCTTTTATATAGATTTTCATGTAACTTCCAGTCTTTGATGGAAGATGGAATATTTTCATGTAACTTCCAATCTTAGATTTTCATGTAACTTCCAATCTTCCAATCTTACACAGAAGCCAAATTATTGCCAATTGTGATTGTATTGTTTCTTTATTTTCCAGATCTTTCCAGCAAGGAGTTTATAATTGATTAAGCTCTATACCATTTTACTCCAATTTTAGCTGTCAGAGAAATGCAAAAGGGTTTGGAAATGCGATCTATATCTATTTAAACCAAATATAACTCAAAACACAGAGGAAAAAAGCATGAAATCTGAAGTATGCATTTTTAAATGCCATTATGTTTAAGTGAATTCCACAAGGTCTTTGCACTTTGGACACATGACTGTTAGGTATTGTTAGCAACGCAGAATGTACCGTTTTATGCAAAAATCATTTATTATTTAGCTATTTTGGATTACATTTGTACTACATTTAAAACATAATTAATAAAAAACCCTGCTATTTTAATATAGTGACTCTTCCTGAAAACAGGAGATCAAGTTTAGTTTCTACAGTCACCCTCCCTCAAACTCCACTTCCCTGCAAAGTGTTGAGACACACATAAAAAATATAATGAAATATTTGCTTACAGCTGATTCAGTCAGGGGTTCTCCTTTTAGCTTCCAATTGCCATGGACACCTTCCTCAGAGATTTCAATATCAAAACGGGCAGTCTCTGTCTCAATCACCTCCACACTGTATAGTGGTCGCACAATCTCAATATCCCGGTCTGGAGAAGAAAAACACAATTCACTGCCTCAGTCCCCAGCAGATCCCAAAAGACCTCTACAGAGCAGCCCATTAAAATAACCATACCTTCAATATCAAGTTTAGCAGAGGTTTGGTCAGTACCACAGTCACAAGTGTACTGTCCAATGTCTTTCTTCAAAGCTTTCTTGAGAATAAGGATTCTCTTTTTACCATCAGCCTTAATAACGACATTCTTTGATGCAGTAATTGGCTTGCCATCCTTCATCCATTTCACTGGGGCATCTGCTTTGCTGATTTCACATTGTAAGATTACTTCATCTTTCTCCACAGCAGTGTAATCCTGCAGCTTCCCAGTGAAATAAGGGTCTCCCTCTGCAAGCAAAAGTGAAGACATATTTCAGTATGAAGTTTTAGTCTTGCAGAAAGATCAATAGTTTCTACCATAAAATATATTTCCTGTTTATATCCTGCAAGCAGGTTTAAATATAGTCTTTTTCCACAGTTCTGCTACAAAAAAGAAAACAATAAACACCTAACAAATAATTCAGGGCATTACTAATATTAATGACAACATTCTTTTGATGCTCTAGCAGTTTTAGAGCACAGTTTTAAGTATGTACTTACTAACTTTGCAACTTTGCATGAAATTTTAAAGTTATTGTAATCATCCTTTGTGAACAGATAAATGGAGACCCAAGGAAGAAAAAAAATTTGTTAGATTTTCAAGACCATAATTTAGATTTAGGCCAACCCCAAGACCTTCTGATTACTATTTTTTATTAATAAAGCTCTTCTGATAATATACATCAGGTAAATTCTTTTGGGTATTCTTACCAAGAACAGTGAGTTTAGCTTCTGAGGATTTGCCCATAGCTTCCACTTTTATCTGAGAAGTATCATCAATAGTAAGATCTTTGATTGTGAGTGTATGGAATTTGCCATCATCTGTCATTGAAACTACTTTGCTGGTATGTAATCGTTGGTCATTCTTGAACCAGACCACAGTGATATTTTCATGGGAGAGTTCCACAGTGAACTCTGCAGTTTCTCGCTCCTTCTTTGTTACATCCTTGAGAGGAGTGATGAATTTCAGGCGGATACCTATAACAACATAACATGTCACAATGTTATCAATATGCAAGTATATGATGCAGAACCTTCCTAGAAAGACAAAGTCTAACAAACCTTCAATAATTAGCTTGGCACTTGTTCTTTTATCTTCAGCTTCAAATGTATATTTTACTTCATCCTCAAAGGCAACAGATTTAATAATCAGAGCATGCTTTGTTCCGTCTGAAATGATTTCAAATCTTTCATCAGGAATGATCTCTTCTGTTCCTTTCAACCAGCGGAAAGTCTTGGGCTCTCTGGATACCTCACACTCAAACTTAGCTTCATCCTTCTCAAAGACCTTCACATCACTTAGTGGAGTGATAAAGATCAGAGGCAGTTCTGAAACCAAAGAAGAGCTCTTTCAGATCAGTTCATACAGTGCTTTCTGACATTAGATTTGTTCTGATGCCCTGAAATACACATGGAAATGTTGGCCAAGTGCAGACTGTACCTTTCACTTTCAGATTAGCAGCACTTTTAGCATTGGCAGCTTGGAAAGACACTTCTCCAGTCATATCAAGTTTGCAGTTATGAAGGACAAGAATATGCTTCTTCCCATCTTCAATGATTTCACAATCCTGGTG
Source organism: Urocynchramus pylzowi (assembly GCA_013397555.1). NCBI lineage: Eukaryota > Metazoa > Chordata > Aves > Passeriformes > Fringillidae > Urocynchramus > Urocynchramus pylzowi. The sequence continues at coordinate 518,990 of VZRH01003314.1, read as the reverse complement.
ATAAAGAAACACACACCCCACCCCAAATGTTAATATTCTAAGAAAGCACTAAAAAACCACTATTATTAATCATGTTTTTCTACTGGAAATTGTGGTCTAAAAATAAAGAAGAATCCTTACAGGTGAAGGTGTTAGAGTTTCTCCCTTTAGCTTCCATACAGGATGGACATCAGGCTCAGATATTTCAATTTCAAAGCGTGCTGTTTCACCAACAAATACTTCCACTCCATACAGTGGACGCTCCACTTTAATTAAGCGAGCTAAAAAAAAAAACCAAACAATCAAAAGTTTGCATTTGTTTACTCACAAATTGTGTACCACAGAAATGTAATACTGGAAATCATCTCAAGTCTCTCTCTTTTCTTTCTTTTGGGCATTCAAATGCTATGACCAGTAAGTATTTATCTAACCTCTTCCTAAAAAGCAGCAAGTTGGCAGTCTACAACCTCCTCCTAAGTCTGAAAATTTATTTCTTTTTTGTAAGACTATTTTTCCTAATAATTAAACCAGATATCTGTTACAGTGAACTAAACTTTATTTCCTGATGGCAACTGGACAGAGAGAGTAACTCTCTCCAGTAATCATCAAATATATTGTCTCTTTTAATCACTTTTAATAACTTTAAATCTAGATATTTCAGCCCTTCATCATAACAGCATGCTTTTCACAGGTACATTTTTGGTCTTGCTCTCTAGAGAGTGTCTGTCTGCCTACACCAGTTTACAAAGGTTTTGCTCCTTTCCCTTAGCAAAGACACGATTACTTACACTCAACGCTGATGTTGGCACTTGTCTTGTCGGTTCCACAGTCACACTCATAAACACCTTTGTCACTCTCTGCAGCCTTCTTGATCTTCAGGATACGGCGCAAGCCATCCGTTTTTATGGAAATTCTGTTGGAAGCTATTAGTTCTTCACCATCTTTGTACCATTTTACTGGCACATCTTTGCTGAGTTCACACTCCAGAGTAATATCATCTTTCTCTACAGCACTGTAGTCTTGTAATTTCACAGTGAAATATGGATCGGCCTCTACAAAAGCCATAGTGGATAAGATAAATCAGTTATATAAATATACTAAAATGTCAATATTTAGTCACCTTCTACTTACATAAATGATTAATATTTATTCTATAGTAGGTTTTAAATTATTTATGTAATTACCTAAGACTTTCAGGTTGGCTTGTGTGTTCAAGTCCTTGACTACCGCCTTTATTTCTGAGATATCATCAAGTGTTACTTCTCTCATTTCTAGTTTATGAACTTTGCCTTCTGAAGTAATTAAAACTGTTCTGCTTGTGTGAAGTCTCTTGTCATTTTTGAACCATTTCACGGGCATGTCTTCATGAGAAAGCTCAAACTGAAAGTGGGCTGTTTCCCCCTCTTTCACTGTTTGATCCTGTAGAGGTGATATGAACTTCAGCCTCACACCTGTAATGCAGACACATAAATACCATCAGAAAAAAGGCTAATGTAGTCCTGAAAGATATATTCTTTATCTTTTTTTTCTTAAATTTTGTTCATGAGAAAATACTTGCCTTCCACAAATAGTCTTGCTGTGCTCTTTTTGCCATCCACTTCAGCAGTGTATTCTCCCTCATCATCAAACTGTGAATCATTGATAACAAGAATGTGCTTCTTTCCATCTGCAATGATGTCAAATTTTTCTCCAATCTTGAGTATATCAGTGCCCTTAGACCATATAACATTGGCCTCTCTGGTAAGGACACATTCAAACCTTGCTTGGCGTTTCTCAGGAACAGTGACATCTTTTAGGGGCACAGCAAAGTCCAATTCGATTTCTGGAAGCAAAAGGTAACACACCATTTGTAACGTGCTCCATGTGAACTCTGTCTAAGCTGGTGTCACGCCCCGTGGGGCATTGTACCTTTTACTGTCAGGATCGCTGTAGTGACGGCGTTCAGGGCCTGGTAAAGGACTTCGCCAGCTTGCTCTAACTTGACTTTGTGTAAGGTTAGGAAGCGTTTTCCTCCTTCAGCTTTGATTTCACATGTCTGGAGAGATGACAGACTTTGTCAAATACAAATACCAATGCAATGCAAATGCCTTGCTGCTACGTGCTTTTAATAAAGGGATTTTCATAAACATTGCATACATGGTAAAGAGTCAAGTAGGAAGAATGAAATTGCTTTTTAAGCAAAGTTACACTTTTACTCAATAATTAAAATACGGAGTACATTTCTTCAGCGTTCCACACTTCTTTAGAATGTCCGAATCATTCCCCTACAATGTATGTAGGATATTTCGATTATTGCTTGAATTATGTGCTGAAATACCTTAATAAAATGAAGGCCTTCAAAACTTAGCTTTTATAAAATATAACCCTTACTTAGAGAATCAGTTTTTTTAATCATATATTCTGGACTGAATAGCAATGACACGTCTTAACATAAAGATTCAAGGAACCTGTTCACAGTATTTAATTTAAATAAATTTTGTTTTAAAATTCAAATATGCTTACAGGTGAAGGTCTCAGGATTTCTCCTTTCAGCTTCCATTCACCAGGAATATCATCTTCAGATATTTCTGTATCAAAGTTTGCTGTTTCCTTCTCATAAACTGTAACATCCTCTAATGGCTTCAGAAGTTCAACTTCACGTTCTACAGTGCATAAATAAACACATGTATAATTAGATCAAGTTTTGATAGAGCTCTATAATAATTCAGGTTACCTTTAATATTTGTTTATTTAGATGTTTTTCAACATTGGCCTACAAGCTGATTAAACATAATCCAAATAAAAGTTTCCTTACCACCAAGGGTCAGTTTAGCTGGATATCTGCGACCTTCAACTTCCACTGCATATTCTCCAATATCAGCAGGACCAGCATTCTTGATTTTCAGGAAAATTTTATTTCCTTCTTTCAAGATTTCTGTCTTGTCAGTGGGTTCAGCAGGGATTTCCTCATCTCCTTTGAACCATTTAATGTTTGGTGTATCCTTGACAATGTCACAGCTGAAAGTAGCTGTTCCTTTTGGTTTAACATGCTGGTCTCTTATGGGTTTTACTAACCAGTCCCTTATAACTTCTGCATGACAAAAAGTTACACAAGAAAACAGCTTAGCAGACTTTTATTACAAACAGACGTGTCATAAAAAAGAATAAGAAGAACTAAGAGATTTTGTACTACAACAAGCTTTTAATAGCTGTAAAAATCTCATCTGTCCATTTATACTATAAAACAATAAGAAAAGGTTTTAATAATTTTAAAGCAGCCCAAATATCCTAGAGAGAAAAAGTAACATGATTTTTGTTGCTTACCTACTACCTTAACACAAGATGAGCATGATAGTTCAGAGTCTTCCACAGTAACAGTGTAAGTGCCAGCATCAGCATCATCTGAATCAGTGACTGTGAGGGAATGTGACAAACCAATAACACCCAGGGCAAATTTCCCAGGCTTGGCTTTGATGATTTTACCATCCTTTCTCCAGACCACATTTCTTTCTTTGTTAAGCTCACATGTTAAGTACAGTGGCTGGGTTTTAATGACAGTCACTTCTTCTTCAAGGGTTTTCACAAACCGCACTGGGAGTTCTGTGGGAAACAAATTATTTTGATTTGTCTCCTTTATATATAGAACATGTGATGCAGAAATACTTTATATAATATGTTTAGTAATTGAGGGAAACAAAAGGATGCATCTACCAACTACTGTAAAATTAAAAAGCACCAGTTCTAGTTTGAGGAGTGGCTAGCCTATTGATAAATTTGAAACAGGGAATACCTTCAACAATAAGTTTGGCTGTAGATGTCTTCTCTTTGTTCCCCAGTTTCAATACACAAGTATATTCACCAGCATCAGACAGCTGGACATCAATAATATGCAGCTTCCTATCTTTGCCATCAGCAATAAACTTGTGTTTTGGGCTCTCTCGGATGTTACTTCCATCTTTCATCCAGCTGGTAATTGCAGTGGATGGTGAAATAAGGACTTCAAAGATTGCAGAAGACCCAACAGACTCAGCTTCTTTTAGCACTATATCTTTCATCTCCTTGACAAACTTCAGTGGTACAGCCTTGAGTTGGTAAGTAAATGGAGGCTCTTCAGGAGGTTTTTCACCACCGCTGCCTGGCCTGAGTTTCCTTCTTTCTGCATCTGCTGGTGAAGGTGTCTTCTTGGCTGTAATTCAGATTCAGAAATTAATAAAGTAATCCTGATTAATTGCTTTTGATTGTAGGCTGTGCTGATTTTGGTTGGAGGAGATTTAACAGTTTCATAAGTAGCTAGTATGGGGCTATGTTTTGGATTTGTGTTGAAAGCAGTCTTAATAATACAGAGATATTTTTGTGATTACTGAGAGGCTCTTGCAGAGCCAAGACCTTTCCTGCTTCTCATACAGCCCCATCACTGAGAAGGCTGGGAGTTCACAAGAAATTGGGAAGTGATACAGCCAGGAAAGCTGATCCCAACTGACCAAAGTGATATCCTACACCATACGGTGTTATGCTCAGTATATAAAGCAGGGGAAAGAAGAAGGGGGGGAGGAGGAGGGGGGCATTCAGAGTTATGACATTTGACCTTCAAGGGATGGAAGGGCATCTGGCTGTCCTGATTATGGGTGAACACATCCTGCATATGGGTGCTCATGGGAAGTGGTGAGTGAATTCCTTATCTTGCTTGGTTTGTGTGCTCTGCTTTTGCTCAACCTGTGAGTTTTCTCACTTCTACCCTTCTTATTCTTTCCTACTCCCCACCATAGGGCAGTGAGTGAGTTGCTGTTTGGGGCCTGACTGCCAGCTGGAGTTAGACCATGACAAGTTATTGCTTGTTATATCCTACCTTTGACTGGACTGATACCCTTTGGAGATTCTTCTTTTGATGGCTTGGCCTCTGAAGTAGAACAGCAAAATTATTAGAAATGTAGTTAAATAAGCATACTTACTAAAACTAAGACAAGTATTTATTTTATACATCAGATTTTTTCTTCTTTTAGTTATCTACATGTAAAAGGAGAGGAAAGAATATAAACATATCTCTATTTTTATAGAGCATATACTGTCTATATCTCAATAGTAAGTTTAATATCCTGAAGTATGGGAATGATCTATTCAGCAGTAGAGCCTAACAGGCAGCTTAAAAGCTCTTATTTCCTTATTGTGGTGTCCTACCCATTAATTGGTAAAATTTTGTCATTCCTTAACAAAATAGTTTAAATGCCTATTAAAATTCTATGAGGTTGTATTTTTTTTTAAAAACCCCCACACTTTTACTAATGAACACCACAAAATTATAAGCTGTGTAAATTAAATATATATTTCAGGACAATACAGTACTTTTACAAGTGAGGGATGTCCTGTTAGTAACCTAATTTACGATGACTCATCACAGACTTTTGAAAATATTACCTGTGCTATGAGGTCTCTTGTCACCTTTTTGTGAAGGGAAATATTAAAGATACTCTCAATGGGAGAATGATATAAATGAAATGCAGGACAAATTTTGTTGCAGTGGATGGAAAAATGAATACTAGAAAAAAAGTGAGTTTCCCTGAGAAGACAATGGCACACAGAACGATTTATGAAGTCTCAGGAAAGTATAAGACTGAGACAATGAACAGTGATCACACAGCTGTGTGTACAGACAGGTAAGACAAACATGTGAAGAGTGGCTGAATGCCAGTAAAGCCAGCTGACAGACTTGATGGAGTTGCAAATAGTGTTACTAAAACACAATGGCAGGTGGCACCCTCCTGAAGCAAATGGTACAAGCACTTCATGGAAGAATTTGGCATCAGTCTTCCTCACCTCGCTTTGCGTGAGACTTTGCTGGAACATCCAGAACTTCATGTGATTCTCCAGGTGCATCCAAATCCTTATTTTCACTCACAAGTCTAGTGGCCTGCTCAGTCAAGTGAGCAGGGTCTGATTTCTCGTATTCTTTCTCTCCTTCTGCTTTCTTTGAAGTTATTACCTTACCTATGCTTGAGGAGCAAGTATCTTCTCCGTTTGCAAGGATCACTTTGCTTGATGATATTTTGTCTGTGAGCTTTCCCTTCTCTTTTTTCATGGTACCAGATGTGCTTTTTCCAATGCCATGTTCAGGTGATGTTTTTTCACCTGATATATCTTCTGTAGATAGCTTTTCTTCAATTTTACCTTTTCTGCTTTTGCTAGCCAGAGTTTCTTTATGTTCATCCTGAATGGTATGAACTTCTTGAATTTGTTTTTCATCTTGACTTTGTGGTGGCTGAATAGCAACTTTCTTTACTGACTCAGATATTATTCCCTTTTCATGTTCTCCTGTGGAAACTTCACTTTCTATTCCTCCTGTAATCACTGTATCAAATTCTTTTTCCACAGGCAGACTTTCTGGGGCATTTGACTGCCTAATTTTGCTGAAGATAGTTTTTTCTTCCTTCTCTGGTAAAATCTTCTTGCCTGTCTTTTTATCACTTAGGAGTGCTTTCTCAGTCAACAATTGTCCTAAACCCTCCTCATAATGAGCTTCTTTCTCTGTAGAATATTTTTCTCTTGCTTTCATTTCTACTACTTCTGACTTAAGAACAGATGGCTTAAAGATTGTGTGAGGTTTTTCTCCAGGAACCTCCTCATCTTCAATGGGGTGCTCTAGGTCAACATCTTTTCTCAATCCTGGCCGAACCTCCTCAGACAGGTCTAAGAAATGTACTTCTGCTGATGTAAAATCCAGATTCTTACCTTTCTCATCATCTTGAATATCTTCCATTTTCTTTGCTTCTTTGTTAAGAATCTTATCTATAGGAATTTCAGGTACTGTGCTACCAGATTGCTTCAGCCTCTGAATTTTACTTTGTATACCATATCCCTTCATGGAGTCTCCAAGAGGAACTTCATATTTCTCTGGAGTAAAACCTCCTCTTTCATTTTCATTTTTAAACTGAGGAGTTTCAGCTATATCTGCCTCTATGATATCCTGTACAAATGAAGTTTTATCCTTAATGTGAAATTTTTCAGGTTGCAAACTTTTTTTTGATTTTTTCTCTTTTCCTATAAGTCCTTTCTGGTCCCTAGGCTGATCTGGCTTTCTGGGTTTAGGTACACAAGTTGATTCAATTTCTTCTTTTTCATGGTTGGGAATCTTTCCTTCATGAAGAACACTAAACTTTTCAGACACCTTCTCTATGGCATCTTCCCTATGAACAAGCAATTTAATTTCATCCTCCTTTTCTTCTCCAGAATCTCTTTCCACATGTTCAGATGTTATAGAAATCAATTTCACTTCCTCATCAGGTAGTGGTAGTTCCTCTTTTGTGTAAGTAATGTGATCCATTTCAACTTTTAATTTCTCACCTGTAAGGGTAGTCTTTCCTGAAACTACAGGTGTCATTTCTGGTTCCTCTTCTTCAGAAGCCAGGACAAAATATTTAAGAGATACTTTCTCCTGCTCATCTGTTTCTGAATTCAGTATTCCACCAGCTGTTTCCAGTGAGATTTTATACTCAAGTGGCTCTATGGCTGGAATTGTCTCCTTAGGACTTACTTTTTCTTTTACATGCAAGCTTTTTTCAACTGAAATCTTCTTCAACACAATTGACTCAGGCTTTTCATCTTCCACTGAGGGCATTTTATCTCTGTGTTTTAGTACAGATGGTGCATCAGGCTTTTCTGCAGCTACAAAGGTTTCATAGGTAATTCAGAGAGTAAAAATCCATAAGAATAAGAGTCAGGAACAATATATTTAAGACAAATGTTACAGTTATACCTGAAATAAAATGAACATAGAACACTTTTTCTCTACACAACAGAAACTTAAAACACAGCCACAAAAGAAAGGTAAGAACAGCACACATGAACAGAAAACCTAAATAAACCACTCTTAGAAGTGTCTCTTTAGACCACCTGTTTAAATCCAGTGTAGGTTAAAAGTAGCAGAAAGTGATAGCTATCTGGTCACTGACACAAAATAGGTTAATTGTGTCACTGCAGACTACATCACAAGATCAATGGCCAAGAGACTTTAATGATTTGGCTCTTCAAATGCCCAAGATCTGAGCTCTACTGCAAAATGAGGCCCTTTGAATGGTGGGTGAGCACAATGGACATCAGCTCTGCTGGTGGAGCACAGGTTTAGAGTGTTTCAGAGGAAATGGAACCATCCCAGCTCTTTTTTTTTTTTTTTTTTCACAGAAGGCTTTGTTCCAGGGTTCTAAGCATAGCAGATGGAATTGGCAATACTCTAATTCTTCAACAACACTGTCAGTTTTTCTCAGGGCTTCAATGACAAATCAAAAACAGAAAAGCAAACAACACAGCAATTGTTTAGAAACGTGTAACTTCTCTTTGTCTACACAGAAAATACAAGATACAATTCACAAAACATATATCAGGACATGAGGAACATCAAGAAAACAACAGAATACGCAAATTTCATAATAGGACAACAAATAAAGACACACATATTACCATCCAGACAAAAGAGCACAGATTGGTCTCCATAGTATATCAGAGATGTTTTCGTTTTAAATTAGGTGACAGTACCTAGAATAATAAGATCCTTGAACAGGACCTCAAATATTCCTGTAATGAATGAGTTACTGTACAGCTCTTCCCTCTTTTTACACTGAAGGTATTTAGGTATGTCAGAGAAAAACCTTCTAAATAGCATAGAATACACATAAATACCTGCTTTCTTTCCAACAACTGGAGCTGTCACTGGAGCAGTAACAGTGGGTTCTTCAGCTGGTTTTGGAGATTTTAGAGCTGTATGGGGGAAAAAAGTTTTAATACATTACTTTAAATATGATATTCTTTAAAATGTTTTGTAGATGGTAGGAAAGTTCTAGTCTTAATTCTAAAGGCCTTTGTGTGAACACTTTTAATATTCTGTTGCACAAGGTGCTGAGTTATGTTGTCAAAGCTGTGCTTTTGCCAAGAAAGGTTGGACCAGATTACCCTTGAAGTCACCCTCCAACCTGGTATTCTGTGATTCTATGAATGTCCTTTTAGCAAGAAATCCCTGAATGGAAAATACTAGACACACAAGAAAGGCTTCACCAGTATTCACAACTAAAGAATTCTTACCTACTACAGGTTTAGGTTCAGGCCCAGGAACTGGGACAGTTGCTTGCTTAGTTTCTGCCATTTCAAACACAGAAATTACAAGTAGGTTAGTTTACATTTTTTGCAAACACATTGAGCATTAGAAGTTAGGAGAAACAACACAGAGAGAGCTAAATGAAGACAGAATCTATTGGTTTCTATTTTATTTTGCCAAAAAGCAAGAAATTACCTTGAGATTAACTGTTGTAAAGTAAGATTGCAAACAATGGAAAAAAGATGACTTTTTCAATCATTGAAGAATAAAGACAACAAGAAATCCAGAAGACTGCAAAATGGTTAATGAGGACACAGTAGTCATGACAGACTGGAGGACAGTAATGCACTATGTTAATATAGCATGATATTCAGCACTGAATATTGTTTAGTTGCTGCAATAAGGAAAAAGAGCACCACACGTCTGTACCTTTTGGTGGTTCAGGCACAGGCTTCTCCTCTTTTTTTATGGCAGGTATCTCAGTTTTCTTCGTAGGAACTTCTGGGACTTTAAAATAATAATTTTTTTCTTTGTAAGATATATTAAAACACCTTAAATCCCTAAATAGAATGCCCTCAAGTGTATTTAAAAGCTTTCATTGTTTTTTACATGTAAACAGTTTCAGATGTTCATAAGGTTTAGGAACATATATTTCCTAGAGTAAGATTTGAATAAATTAGAAACTATAAATGGGTAAAAGGACACATGTTTGTAAAATGTTACCTAAAAGAATGCTTGGACTAACTGTTTTGCTGTAGTTATGTTTTTATCAGTACTATAGAAAATATTTGTGAAGCTCTTTTCCATTCACAATGAAGATTGAGAAACAATCCCAAAATGCAGAATTCAGATCCAAATGTGAATGTCAAACTTGGTCGTGCATCCAGGCAAGACTTAATCTGCACAATTAGGCCAATGCAAGCTATCTTTTAAGACACCAGTTTCATTCCTGAACTTAAGAAAACACTACTTAATAGTGGGATTAAAAAAAAAAAATCAATAAATATATTTGATAGTAATCTAGTACCTTCAGGTTTCTTAATTTTTTCTATTGGTGTAGGTACTGGTTTAACTTCTGGTTTAGGCTCTTTTTCTGGTTTAGGTTCTTCCTCTTCAGGTTTCTTTTTAAGAACTTCAAAAGAAAAGAAATCTCAGTTTTTAAAGCACAGGCAAAAAAAAGAATAAGACAGTGAACAAGACTAAGATTAAAAACATCAATCATAAAGAAACCAGAAAATAAAATACATAGCTCAACAGAAATGGAAGATTTGTGTAACTATTCAAGATACTATTCTGAAAGTAATTTAAAATTCAAGTCATCTAAGGAAAAAAGACATTTTTATTAAGAGCAGTCCATTTGAGAGAAAAGATTTTAATGTTTTTTAAAAAGTAATTTTAATGCAAATCCTCAAGTACTGTATTTGGAGAACTCAAATTTATACAATGTCTGTTTTCTGAATTTTTGATTTCACTTTATTTTGTCCTCTCAGTTCTCCGTCTTGGGTATGTAATGAGACTCTCATCTGAAAAATGGAATATTGTATTTTATTATGTTGTCTGAAATTTGAAGGTACAAGGTAAACATGCATGAATCATCCTTCTGTGGAATTTCAAAGAGAATTGGAATTAATGCTTCATTTTTCTAAGCAACAGTTGAGCACAAAATTATTCAGAATGCCCCAGACTTTCAGGAAATGGGACTGATGTCCAATAGTGCTGGGGGGTTCTGTGACCTGTGTGGTACTTCTAAGAAAATCACAAAAGAGAATACATAGACTACACATGTAACTTTAACAACATCTACACTGTGAGCAGTGGAAGACTCTGAAGTCTAGTATAAAGAGATAAGGAAAACAGAACAGAGAGAGATAGGGAACTAGATTTTCATTGTTCTACTCTGTTTTCATTACAGATCCTTTGCATCTGAGAGACTTTCAGGCTACCCCCTTCCTCCCTGCAACTACAGCTGCTTTTCCCAAGAAACAGACATCAGATAGTATTTGACTATGTAATGTTCCATACCACACACATGAAACAATTTTACTTAGGGGATTATGCTGATCAATGTTAAAATGCTGGGTTTTTTAAAAACAAAGCCAAGTTACTATACCTCTTTTCAAAACAACTTCTTCTTTTGGTGGGGGAGTAGGCTCAGGAATTACTTTGCGAGGTTTCTTTACAAGTCCAGGCACTTAAAAGAATATTATTCCAGATTTTATTATAGGTTCATAACAGCAGTAAGAGCTAACCAACAACTATCATGTCCAAACACACAAATCAAATACTAGTCCACCACTGAATATTAAAATCAAAGGTTAAACTGTTGCTACTGAAGCCAACAGTTTTAATATATTTTCTATATAATTTGCATACAGCTGTCATCTAAGCTTATGTATAAAGAGAGTTTTCATACAAATCAACAGATGTATGGTTTGAGAAAACTATAAAGGTTGTGTATTCAAGAACAATCATCATCATAACATTTTTATTTCCTTGTCCTCTTTCACTACAGGCTTATGTTACATACCTATTCTTAAGAGCTGTCTGTCTGTGATATTCATAAGGATCCACTTTAATCTCCAAACTTGGACAGCATTAAGAAGGAATGCCCACTGCTTAACTGCTTAGCTTATCTTAAACTCCAGTACATATGAATAATACAAAGGCATACCTGTGAAGTGGCTTGCTCAATACATTATTCATTCCCTTCTCTAGAAAGCATCCTCTCACAAAAATAAGTTACATTTCAGAAAAATAATAAACTAAGTATGTTGAAACAATGGTGTATACATTTAAAGAATATTTTATTTTTTATTTCTAGCTAAGTAGAAAACCAAAGTGAGCATCTACACAAGTGATAAAACTCATAAAAGCTCTCTCTCTCTTCTGTTTCTGTCTTGTACATCTCACAGATTGCATGATGTATGATTAAAGTGGACATAGCTATAACACAAACATATATGCCCAAGATGGGGGGTGCATGTTGAGCATAATCTAGCGTAGACAGTGTTTTGATATATTTGAGCAAATTAAACAAGAAGATACTGAGAACTATGACTTTGGGGTCATGAGGAGTTTATTTTAAGCTAGATTCTTATATTAGTTAGGTACCTTTAGCAGGTGGAGGTTCCAATTTCGGAGGCTCACCAGGTTTTGCAGCCACAGCTTTCTTCCTTGCCTCAGGAGCTTTAAAGAAAATGATTTGAATTTTACAACACATATTAAACTCCAAAAAGAAAGGAGTTTTCTAAAAAATCCAAACACCTCATTAATAGTATTGATGTAAAAGAAGGACAAAAGCTGCAAAGCCAAGATCCTTGCTGATTAACTGTTTAAAAAAAGTCAGATGGTCTGTAGGAAGCACAATGGATCTGAAACCCGTGATCACATAACACCAGCAAATTATTGCTGGGGATTCTTTTCATTTGTAAGAAAATGTTAAAGAGAGAAGAATTATGTTAAGTATAGAAGAATGTTAACTTGATTAAAATGGTTTTAATATTTTTTTTTCCTGTAATTATTGAAAAGAACCCATGTAAATGCTGATAAAAAAATCATGATGAACTGAGCATTAGTGGGGCGCACCATTAAAATATAGCATATTAGAAAAGAAATAAAAAAAGACACAAAATTATAGTCTAAAAGCATGCTTTTCAAGGTTCATCAGTATAATTTTAAAAGATTGATTTTCCACCATTATTTATGGCTTCAGATGATTATACCTTTAAGTAGATCTTTTGCCAGTTTAATGTCTTCTGTTGGAGCAGGTGGCGGTAGTGGTTTTCGCTTTTCAGGGATCTTCTTTTCAGGTTGTGGCACTTTAAATAACATTAGGTAGATTTAGAATAAATTTCCTATGATGGCATTTATGAGAAGAGTAATGTACAGACCTAAAGACCACCATTTTCCATTTCCAGTGAAGCCAGTGAAAAAATGTCATTGAATTAAATGGGAGCATGAAAGAGCCTTAGGTTACTGCTTCAAGGCATGCACACAATACAAATATCCAAGCTGACTTTTGAAAGCATGTTAATAACATGAGAACAAAAGTAGAAAACCAAATGATGGGAAGACTCTTGTGGACAAGAAACAAAATGAAAGCATTTTAAATAATCTTCAGGTTGTACTTGGAGTTAAATGATCAGAAATAATTTCCAGAACACAACAATGGAAGAATCACAGAAAGACCTACAACATAGAGGTGACTGACAAGACACAGGCACATGTGTGAAAAATGAGAGAGCAAGAAAAATCTGCACATGATGATGATGATGAAAGAAAGGTGTGTGGCAGCCTCTAGGGAAGTACTTTGTATACCTTCAACTGGTAAAGCTTCTTCAACTTCTACAACTGGAATTTCTTCTGCTTCTTCGGGCTCAATCTCCTTTATGATTTCATATTCTTTAAAGAATATTGACAACTGGTGTAAGTTTTCAATTATAAGATTGTTTCATGTGAACAGTTATACAGATATAACTAAAAGCAAATCTACTTCAACAGACACAGACAAATACACGTTAGGATAAGTAATCATTCAGTATCTGTTACCTTTGCAGTTAATGCAAGATTTTGAAAACCACTTTCTTTCTAAGCATAAGTGAAGATTGTGTGAAGGACAGAATTTTTAATGTATACAATATAAACTAAACATTAAATTTGTGGATGAGTTATTGTAAGAGGAAAGATTAAAAAAGTCAATGCTCTCAATTAATTCAAGATTATAACAGCTACATAAATACTAACTTTTGAGAGACTCCAATTTAGTGGGAATTTAATATTACCTTAAAAACATAAAGACATATCCTGTGCAGGAGCATATATTTTACTTCCAAATATGAAGATACACTAACAGATACAAGAAATATTGACTAGTATAATCTAAAATATGAAGTGAACAACTTACAAACATCACAATGGGAGAAAAAGGAAAATGTCTACTTTAAAGCTTATACTCAGAAGAACAGGACAAAGGATTGTTCTTAGAGTAAAATCTATGGTGACACAAACCTTCACTTGGTAGTGATTCAGGTATTTTAGGAATAGCAACAGGCACTTTCTCCTCTGAGACAGGTTTCTTGGGTACCTCAGACACTTAAAAAAAATATTAAGTTTCTTTTATTTTTGTGTATATAGATGTACATATGAAACATAAAAAGACACAAGACATCTAGCACACACAAAATCACAGTAACAGTGGCTAAAACCATGAAAGACTGTGCTCCAGTCTTTCTCAAGGTAGGCTACATTCAACAGACAAATTTTATAGACTCAGTTATGAACAAAGGAAAGAGAGAATATAGAAAACAATTCTTCTCAGGAGGTGCCTCCTGGAAATATGTACCTTTGGTTGGAGGAAGCTCTGGTTTTTCTAATTGTGACTTTTTAGGTATTGTAAGAGGGACTTTCTCTTCCGGGACAGTTCTCTCTTGCACTTCAGTTTCTTTAAAGATATTAGTAAATTTTCAGTTTTGTGAATATTAAGACACATATATACAAATAACAGTGAAAAGTGCAATGACTAAAAAGAGGAAGGCATACAAAACATGAAGAACAATAAATTTAAGCATCAGATTATTCATCTGGCAATGTATGCATCAGTGAAATAAAGGGAAAGGCATTCAGAGAACAGAGATAAGGAGATGCTCAGTCACTGATGCATACCTTTAACTGGAGGAACTTTATGTTTTCTAAGGACAGGCACAGGTTCTGGTACTTTTGGCACAGCAACAGGCTCTGGTTTCTTGGGTACAGCCACAGGTTTCTTTGGCACAGCCACAGGTTTCTTGGGCACAGCCACAGGTTTTTGAGGAATAACCAGTGGCACCTCCTCTTCTGCCTCTTCTGCCTCAATCACCTCAGGGACTTTAAAGATATTAGATCTGTTTACTTGACTGAGCTTAACATCATGCACACAGACAAAATGACAAAATGCTGCTCTCAGTCCTCCCCACAGAGTGCAGGGGGCCACAGAACACTGAGCACTGCAGCAATGTGCAGGGCATGGCAGGCTCCTGCAGGACACCACCCTATACCTTCAGCTGGAGAGAATTCTGGCTCTCCAGGCTCAGCAACTGCTGCCACCTCTTCTGCTGCTTCCACCTCTTCTTCCTCTTCCAGGACCTCAGCTTCAGGCATCTCAGGCACTTCAAAGATATTAGTACATTTCATTTTACATAGCTGAGAAGACATGGCAAGAAGGAACAACAACCAGGGCGGCACAGACACACAACATCACAGCAGCCAGCTCAAACCCTCACACACCACACAGCAGCACCCTTGTCCCAGCACACACAGCCTGGACAGTCTCAGTCAGGGAACAGAGACAGGAGAGGTTACCACAAGGCTTAGAAGAAGAAGATTCAGTATGTTCTTTGTTAAGTTGCCCATGAAGACAGGTACCTCTGGGTGCAGGAAGCTCTGGTGCTTTGGCAGCGGGCACAGGTAGCTTTTCCTCACGAGTAGCCTTCCGGGGCACCTCGGGTGCTTCAAAGATATTAGTAGCAGTCAGTTTTGTACATACAACAGGAGGATGCACAGTGACATGTAGACTGGAGATGCACTCATGAATGGAACCAAGGTGGCCTCACAGCATCAACCTCTCTCTCACTGGCTCACACACACAACCCCCACAGGGCACAGGCACAGAGTAGTGATGCCAGGTATGTGTTGAGAGAGAACTGCTGGCTATGCATGGGCTTGAGGGTGAGGTGTGAATTAGGGTACTTAGCAGCCTTTCCTCCCTTGGAGGAGAGCCTTTCATTCTCAGCCCTGCTGCGATTTGTCTTTTCTCTGGGGGTAACCTCAGCTCATGTCTTATCTGTTACCATTCATCATGAATCTGCTGGTGCTTTACATTCAGCAGTTTGGGCACAGACAGGATGAGGAACACAGTTTTTCTCATTTTCCCCTATTTTTGTCCTTCTGTATATCCATTCTTTCCTTATGCTTTTCTCTCTTTTTTTTTTTT
>VZRH01003314.1:403860-502911 GCA_013397555.1 Urocynchramus pylzowi | reverse complement strand
TTTTCTCATTTTCCCCTATTTTTGTCCTTCTGTATATCCATTCTTTCCTTATGCTTTTCTCTCTTTTTTTTTTTTTTTGACTGATTTTCTTATCCCAAGTACCTGCCTTGCTTCAATTTTCATTTCACTGCAGCAACTTCCACAGCCAGTACAGTGCAATGGATTTTATAATGATTCTTTTTTATTATAAACCCTAAAAGTGTCAGCAATTTCTTTAACAATTTCTATACTGTCACTTCTTACTGCACTTGTGCATTGCTGAGTAAAAACTGGGTTTTTGTTTCAAAAGATTTATGTCTATTGTATACACTACCTGAGTCTGCCAGAATAGCCATGCAGACTCTTGTCTATTTAGGAAAACAAATTTGGGCAGCCATATGAAAAAATTATGATTAATTGCTAAAATACAAAGTTTTAATATCTACTGATTCAGAATAAGACACCCATATAGAAAAATCAAAATATATTTTGAGTTGTTTATACAAAATGCCACATTTTCAAATTCCTAACTGATACACAGCACAGAACGTGGAAATTTCAGGAAACCACCAATGAACAGAACAACAACAGACATCAGAAATAACATGTAAGACAATAAGAACAGTCTCATTTGGACTGATGCACAAAGCCACAGGTACCTCGAACTGCTGCTGGTTCTGGCTGTTTGGGCACAGTTACAGGTGTAGGCTCTTCCAGAGCACCTTTCTTGGGCACCTTGGGAACTTCAAAGATATTAGTGTATTTTAGTTTTGTGGGCACTGCAGATGCCTATGTAACAATAAAACAACCAGTAGTAAATGCACACAGTCTTTTTTGAGAAAGTGCTGTGGTTACATTCAGCCATCAGCTCTGCTTTGCTTCCAGCCTGTGCAATGACCAGGGTGTCCAAGACATCCCACAGGAGATGGGAACTTTGTGTGTGGTCTTTGTTTCTTGGTCAGGGTGGAAATGTAGAAAATATATCTGGCTTCTTTGTAACAGATGATCAGAGATTTAGTTGTGGAATCCTAGTGTGTTTGTGTATCAGCCAATATAATTCATGACCACATTGTCATAGTAACATTTTTTTTAGGAAATAGCATTTGATTTATCATCACCATCTTTTTTTTTTCTTTAAATTATTTCCATTCTTTACACTGCCTCTCAAGTTTCTATATTCCACAGTTCCTTTAATTTAAATTCTACTGTAGAAATAGTTATACTTTTTGTACCTCTCTCTTCTCTTATTGGTTCTATTAATGTATTAATATGATAATCACTAGATATATCCAGTCCTTTGCTAGCAAAAATTCCTCATGTACATTGGCATTACCTTACTTTTAAAGAGGTAGAGAACTTTGTTGCTGTCATCTATTAAAAGTTTCAGGGATGCAATGTTTTGTTTTTTAAACTTAAAGACTTATTTTCAGGCTCTTCTTCAGTAAAACACGCTATTCTGTTTAAACTAAACAGTCAGTAAATGTTAATTCTTAAAATTAACTAAAAGTTCAGTAAGCTGGAGATATTTTTTCTAGGAATTGAATCTAGTTTTTCTATCGTGTTTTTGACACTCCACATTGCACTTCATATTTCTTGGGCACCTATCTCTGATCACCATCAAAAAATTAGTTTAACTGAAGTCCAGAAAAGCATGTTTTTTTCCCTAATGATGATACTAATAGAGACCTGTACCTTTGGCTGGTGGTGGTTCTGGTTGTTTGGGTACTGCAACAGGCATCTTTTCTTGTGGGGCAGCTTTCTTGGGCACCTTGAGCACTTTAAAGATATTATTTCATTTTAGTTTCACAGTTAAATTAGTAGGAAAGATCATAACACTCAATCAAAGAGTTTAGATATTTCTAAGCACTGTAATGTTCCTCTAGTGACTGGTTGGTTAGTCATGCGCAAAGATTGGTCCAGCAGAGGTTAAGGGTCAAAGACAAACAACAAATCTTACACAAAAGAAGGGGTAACAAATGAAAATATTAATCAATACTGCCAAATTAAAAGCACCTCTCTCCAGAAGATATACCTTTAGCTTGAGGAGGTTCTGGTTTCTTTGGCACAGCCACAGGTTTCTTGGGCACAGCCACAGGTTTTGGGGGAACGACCACTGGCGCCTCTTCTTCTGCCTCTTCTGCCTCAATCACCTCAGGCACTTTAAAGAAATTAGATCCATTTACTTACTGAGCTTAAGGTCAGCAAACAGGCAGATGGCAAAGCAGGAAAGGAGGAAAGTGAACACTTGACTGACTGCCAGGGTGTCCTCTTCAGGCAATCACTCCTGCTTATGGTGGACAAGTTACAAAGAGCCCAAGTACGGGTTTATGAAGAGGGGGCTTTCTGGAAAACCCCACCCTCTCTTGTGGGCAGTGTGCAGACATACAGAGATACAAAATGACAAAATGCTGCTCTCAGTCCTCCCCACAGAGTGCAGGGAGCCACAGAACACTGAGCACTGCAGCAATGTGCAGGGCATGGCAGGCTCCTGCAGGACACCACCCTATACCTTCAGCTGGAGAGACTTCTGGCTCTCCAGGCTCAGCAACTGCTGCCACCTCTTCTGCTGCTTCCACCTCTTCTTCCTCTTCCAGGACCTCAGCTTCAGGCATCTCAGGCACTTCAAAGATATTAGTACATTTCATTTTACATAGCTGAGAAGACATGGCAAGAAGGAACAACAACCAGGGCGGCACAGACACACAACATCACAGCAGCCAGCTCAAACCCTCACACACCACGCAGCAGCACCCTTGTCCCAGCACACACAGCCTGGACAGTCTCAGTCAGGGAACAGAGACAGGAGAGGTTACCACAAGGCTTAGGAGAAGAAGATTCAGTATGTTCTTTGTTAAGTTGCCCATGAAGACAGGTACCTCTGGGTGCAGGAAGCTCTGGTGCTTTGGCAGCAGGCACAGGTAGCTTTTCCTCACGAGTAGCCTTCCGGGGCACCTCGGGTGCTTCAAAGATATTAGTAGCAGTCAGTTTTGTACATACAACAGGAGGATGCACAGTGACATGTAGACATGAGATGCACTCATGAATGGAACCAAGGTGGCCTCACAGCATCAACCTCTCTCTCACTGGCTCACACACACAACCCCCCCCACCCAGGGCAGAAATTTCAGGAAACCACCAATGAACAGAACAACAACAGACATCAGAAATAACATGTAAGACAATAAGAACAGTCTCATTTGGACTGATGCACAAAGCCACAGGTACCTCGAACTGCTGCTGGTTCTGGCTGTTTGGGCACAGTTACAGGTGTAGGCTCTTCCAGAGCACCTTTCTTGGGCACCTTGGGAACTTCAAAGATATTAGTGTATTTTAGTTTTGTGGGCACTGCAGATGCCTATGTAACAATAAAACAACCAGTAGTAAATGCACACAGTCTTTTTTGAGAAAGTGCTGTGGTTACATTCAGCCATCAGCTCTGCTTTGCTTCCAGCCTGTGCAATGACCAGGGTGTCCAAGACATCCCACAGGAGATGGGAACTCTGTGTGTGGTCTTTGTTTCTTGGTCAGGGTGGAAATGTAGAAAATATATCTGGCTTCTTTGTAACAGATGATCAGAGATTTAGTTGTGGAATCCTAGTGCATTTGTCCACTGGCCCTGTTTCATAAATGACTGTGTTCTGTGCTGGTTTAGTTTCTGTTCTGTTCTTTGCATTGTCAGCTTTTTACTTAGAACTTTACTATTACTATTTTTATCCTTCAGGTTGACTTCACCTTTCTTTTTCTATCTGCATTTCCCCCCTCTTCTTTAACTTCTCATATTTTCCCTCTGTCGTCTCCTGGCTTTCATTCTAATCACTTGATGTTGCTTGAAACTGTTCCCTCTTATATTAATTTCAATTAATAATTTCAATTGAAATAATTATATCATCACTTTGAGGTGGTACTTCACTTGAGGAATGTCATTGTATTTCAGATGGAGAGAATCTGATGGCAGAGGGAATGTTTTCTCTGGCCATAGCTTGGGAGTTCTAAAGAAAATGAAATGATGCATCACTGCATCAATGTATTGTCTTCGGTTTAGTGTGTCTTTAGTGGTTTTTTTTAATTTCAATTATAAATGCCTTTTTAAAGGCTCACTGTATTTCATGCTCACAGTAACTTTACAGCTCTTTCATGCTATTTATACAAAGTAACAATTTTGCAAATCCCATCGTTAAAAATGTTAATATATGACCAAAATACAGACAAATTATAAATACCAGTTTAAAGAAAACATTCAGCTCTGTGATACAGATACATATAGATATTTGGGATTATTTTGCTCTATGTACTAAAACTGCTACTCTCTGCTGAAACCTTTAGTTTCTGTCTATTTTGTCTTTCCTCATAGAATCATCTAGGTTGGAAAAAAATTTTAGGATCATCAAATCTAACTGTAAATATAAAACTGGTCAGTCCAACTAAACCATGTATGAAGCCATCCCTACTACTAATGCGAACAACTGTTTATGAACTTATTCTCTTGCATCTATATGATTTAGGCATTTTTTTTGTAGACAGGAGTTTATCATATCTGCTTGATATAACATAAACCCAGTATAACAAAAGTTTAGGTGGTTTAAGTTGAGGAAAAATTTCACAACCCTGCACTGCAATTGGTATTTGGCACATCTTTCCCACATTTTGATATCAGAGTATACAGTGAAAAATCAATTTAAACTGAGATTCATTTAAAATAACCCTAAAAATCAAGCAACACCCTTTCTTATGATGATAATAGTGGTGACATGTACCTTTAGGAAGTGAAGCTTCTGGTTTTTTAGATAGACCAGGGGGCACTTTCTTCTCTGGAACAGTCCTCTCAGCCATCTCAGGCACTTCAAAGATATTAGTGTATTTAATTTTACAGTTACAATAAAACTCAGTATTAAATACAAAGACTGAAACACAGAGGAAAACAGACATGTTTTGAAGTAATAATTTAGCACACACATACTCAGTGTGATTTGTTTAGCGAGCATAATTTAAAACAGATCAAAAACGACAGACAGAACAAAAGATATTAAAATAATACTTAAAAGAAGATTCATGATGATTGTCATGCATTCATGACATAGCTTTGACTGATGTAGGTTTTGGTTTTTCAGAAATAGCTAGAGAAATTTTCTTTTCTGGGACAGCTTTTTGGGCATTGCATGTTCTTTGAAGATATTAGTATCTATTAGTTATGTATATTAAGCTTTAAAATGAGCAGTGAAACAACATACTCAAGGGAAGGAAAAGAGATCCTATGCAAAAGAGATACCTTTAGGCTGTGCAGCTGCTCGCTTTTTTGCAGCAACATGCTGTTCCTTTTCGGCCAGCTTGGCTGGTGGTGGTTCCTCCCGTGCCAAAACAAGCTCTGGTTCTTTGGATGCCACTTCAGGCTTTGGTTTTTGAAGTGGTGCAGAAGGCTCCAGGTTTTGGGGTTCTAAAACAGTTTCTGGTTCCTCAGACACCATGACAGGTTCTGGCACAAAAGGCTTTGATATTCTAGACACTGCAGTAGGCCTTGACTTCTGGAAATCTGCAGCAAAGTCTGTTTCTTCAGCTGCTACAAACTCTGTTTTTTGGGACCGCACAAAACGTTTTGTTTTGGGGGGCACCACAACATGCTTTGATTTTTGAGTTGATTCAACTGTCTCTGACTCCTCAGACACTACTATGAGCTCGTATTCCTCAGGGGCCATGAATGGTTCTGGTTTCTGGGATTCGAGAACTGGCTTTTGTTTTGGGGACATCACTCCATATTTTAGTTTTTGGGGTGGCACATCAGGCTTGGGTTCCTCAGGTACCACAACAAATTCTTGTTTCTCACGCACTACCACATGTGCTACTTTTTGGGATTCCACAATGGGCTTCTGTATTGGGGGCATCACACCATGTTTTAGTTTTTGGGGTTCTACATCTGGCAAAGGTTCTTCAGGTGCCACAACAAACTCTTGTTCCTCAAGCACTACCACATGTGCTACTTTTTGGGATTCCACAATGGGCTTCTGTATTGGGGGCATCACACCATGCTTTAGTTTTTGGGGTGGCACATCTGGCAAAGGTTCTTCAGGTGCCACAACAAACTCTTGTTCCTCAAGCACTACCACATGTGCTACTTTTTGGGATTCCACAATGGGCTTCTGTATTGGGGGCATCACACCATGCTTTAGTTTTTGGGGTGGCACATCTGGCAAAGGTTCTTCAGGTGCCACAACAAACTCTTGTTCCTCAAGCACTACCACATGTGCTACTTTTTGGGATTCCACAACAGGCTTCCGTTTTGGGGGTGTCACACCATGTCTTAGTTTTTGGGGTTCCACATCAGGCTTGGGTTCCTCAGGTACCTCAACAAACTCTGGTTTCTCAGGTACCACAATATGCTCTGTTTTTTGGGATACTACAACAGATTCTGATTTTTGGTGTGTCAAAACAGTCTCAGGCTGCTCAGATGTCAGAACATGCTCTAGTTTTTGAACTGCCTTTGCAGGTTTTCGTTTTCGGGCCACTCCAGCCACTTCTGGTTCTTGTGGTTCCACCTCTTGAGGCTTTGGTTTTGCATGTCTTGCAATGGATTTTGGTTCTTGAGGAGCTGGAACAGGTACTTTCTTTCCTGGCAAAGTTGTCTTGGTTGCTTTATGTACATAAAAGATATTAGTTCTAAATTTAACAGCTGCACTGACAATCATACCAAAATTAAGCCAACCATAAGACATAAAAAGACAGTTGTGATGAAAACATTAAAACATAACAGGTATCAATCATTTATGCTGGCCTCTTAAATGATGAATATAGGACATTTTGGCTTTTCTCTCTTTTCTCTCAGGAGTACATACACACACTCCACCTCACAAAACTCATGCTCCCATATGGAAGTATACACGTGCACTAATAACGTAACTTAAGATATAAGTAAAAGCCATGATAATTGTCAACAGAATGGACAGGACAAAAGATATTAATTGCACTGCAGGCAATAAGCTGAAGATTCTTTCAAGAAACAGCAGTGATGGCATCTAGTTTTTCTTGGTGGAACTTCTGGTTTTTCAATCAAATTGATAACTTCTCCTCTTAGCCACTAGCATGGGTGCTTTCTTTTCTTCTCCTATTATAACTTTTAAGTTATTAGCTGTGGTGGTTTTCATGAACGCAAGCAGGTAGAATAGTAAGAATACACAAAAATAGTAAGAAGAACTGAAGTAGAATAATAGTAAGAATAACATACAGGCAATTCAGACATCCAGTATTTGCCACTATTCTTTCAAAAACAACCATGTGTGTCTGTTTCACACATACATGTAGATAGATAGAACAAGCATAATTTAGAATTTCAGGAAACAGAAGGCTTTGATAATTACAATGTTAAAGAAAAGAGGAAAAACATTACTTTTGTTATTTTAGTGTTGAGATTTACCTTCCTTTGGTGGTAGTTCTGCTTCTTCAGGTGCAGGCTCTGGTTCTGGGACAGCCACAGGTTCTGGTATTTTTTGCACAGGTATTTTCTTTTCTGGAACAACTTTCTTCGGCACCTCAGGTTCTTTAAAGATATTTGTTTGTTTTAATTTCAGGAATTTGAAGAACAGGAATCAAAAAGACAATAATAGCTCCAAAGTAAAAAAATAGCTAACAGCATAAGAAAAAAGCCCACCCTTATAAACCATTTGGTTGTTTTTTTTTTTCCCATATTGCTTTATGCACACTATTAGTAGCCACTGTTACTGGGAGCTATTCACAAAGGAAGAAGACCACAAAGTCTGTAACACTTATAAATATATTATATAAAGTATACAAAAAAGCTACTAACACAAACATAAGAAAGATAATATTTAGAGAAACAGATAAATATTTTGTGCAGTCTTATTACTGTTGAACATATACCTTTGGCTGGTGGAGGTTCTGGTTTTTTAGGAACTTCAATGTGTATTTTTTCTTCTGAAATCACTTTCTTGGGCACCTCAGGCACTTTAAAAAAAGCAGTTAATTTTATTTATGTATGTCTGCAGTGTTCAGACATTAAGAAAAAGTAAATCTCAGGGACTTCAAAAGCACAAGTGGTTTTGGATGGGAATATGTAATTTCTCCTTTCCCTAGAGAAAACTCTCTCTGCTGCCTCACCGGGTTACAGATGCAAAAACGACAATTGAAACAACAAAAATATTTTATAAGACATTAACAGTAAAAGTAAATTACCATGATGTTAAAATGGTACCATAGAAAATTAAGGGGTTTTCTTTCCTTGCATGCAATTTTAGTCACTGGATGTTCTGGTTTCTTTGATACTTATACCTCTTCTGGGACCAGTTCCTTTGGTACCTCAGACACTCAAAAAAAAGCAAGAACTTTATACTGTCAGAATTTCATAAACACTAAAGCATAACAGCAGATCACTCTTAGTGAAAACACCAACTACAATGATCTACTTTTTTTTCACTCAAAACATTTTCTCACTTGAAAAACTTTTGACAACAGAATAAAATGCTAGCAGATGTCTTGAATACTGTCTTCTATATTGTTAAAACAAAATTTTTTTTTTTTTGATTCTGTACTTTTGTCATAATGTCAGGTATCTATAGCTGGTATAACTTGTGAGGTTTTAGGAACAGCAGCTTTGATTTATTTGTTCTACATCAACTTCCTTGGGTCCTTCAGGTCCTTTAGGAAACATATTATTTTCAGTTATTATACAGAGTTTTACAGTTATGTTCAAAACTTTTCAGTAGAAATTGCCAATTTTCTTAATAAAACCTCTGATTTGACTTGCTTATTGTCTTAACTTTATTTTATGTCCCTGTAAAGCCTCAGGAAACACCTCAGAGTCTTCTGGAGATTCTTCTACATCACATTTTTTTTCCATTTTATTCAAACATCTCCCAAATCTCTGTTTGACTGAGACTGACATTGTCTATTTTGTATTTCTTGTCACCTTCTGTTATGTGTGATGCCTTCTTGGTATTAATTTTTTTGTCTCTGCACACAGGTTTTCTTCTATATTAGTCACCTCTATCACTCATTCTGTGCTCTCTTTTGGAGCTAGTTTTTCATTGTCAGTCAGGACTATTCCACATAACAGAGGCCCTCTTTTCTGTTCTCTTAAGATTTCTGCTTTTGTTCTCAAGTGCCAATCTCATTTCTGCTCAGCTACATAAATATTTCTAACACACTGTACAGATTACAACTATGATTCAAAAGAGAAGAATTTTAAACACAGTAACATATATAGAACTATATGGGCACAGAAAGTAAAAGCAACAGGAAAACACAAACAAGCAATCAGATAAGTAATCTGAACAACCAAGACAGAGGTGTTTTTCCTCTCCCAAATTTTAGTTTTCTGTAGTACAACATACCTTTGGTTGGTGGTGGTTCTGGTTTTTTAGGAACAGCAGTGGGCACTTTCTCTTCTGGAATTTTCTTAGGCACCTCTGGCACTTTAAAGAAAACAGCATTCATTTTTTAAAATGAAAGCATTTAAAATATGTACACAAAGAAGAAAGAGGATCACAAGAGGCATATTAGAAGGAAAGATATAAAAAGAGAGATGTCATGCAAAAAGTGTTGTATACTATTACATACTAATAGGATTTTGATAAATGAGCTTTAAACTCTAGTGCTCAAGAGAAAAATCTCCTCCTCCAAAAGACACTACTATTGACATATAAGCTTTAGGTAGTGTTACCCTTGGTTTATTAGGATAACAATATTTATTGATTTCTTAGGTACCTTGCGCACTTTAAAGATATTAGTGTAGTTTTTAAAATTCCAAAAATTAAGCATCCAATACAGAGACATGAGACAAAACACACAGACACACAAGGATGTGACAAAACAAGTAGATGGATAAGGATGCTCTGACAACAGTTACACCTTCTGAGAAGTCTTCATGATTCTACTCCTTGGGCAAAGAATAAATTGGAAGTGACTTTGCTTGTGATCTGTTGTCAAGCAGTTTTAGATTTGCTATGCTCCCCATAAAGATGAAAGTAAGCTAAAGAAGTCATGGCAAAAGTTGAACTTCAATGAAATATCTTTTAAATGTCATACATAACAGTTCTTCACTGATGCTGGGCAGTACTATGTGATAATGACTTGGGTGGGATAAGCTGGGCTGCTTGACAGTTTTTAATGCCACTCAGACTGCTAGTTCAGACAGACTTTTAAAACATCTGAATGAATTGTAACAGCTGGGTTCTGTGCAAATTCTATTTCCATTCAAAATGAAATCAATTGACCCCTAAGTTTAACATGAGCAATGTGAAACAGAGGGATAGGGTGCACTTCTTGCTAGTGTATGATCAGATTTCTGAGGCTGTACTCATAAAGTGAAAACCTCCTGTAAATCTCACTGCATCTTAACATGGCTGGAGCTTCCCTTATTTCTAATCCCTTTTCTTCTGATACAAGTTCTGGGTTATTCTTGGGTCGAATAAATAGATCAGCTCAACTAATTTTTAATGCTTTGACAGCAACAGTACAAGGGACAGAAGAAACTTGTAGAAAAAGAATGAAAGAATATGCTGACCTATACCTTTAGAAGCTTCTGGCTTTTTAGGCAGAGTTTTTCTTCAGGAATACTTTTCTTGGGCAATTCAGACACTTGAAAGCTATTTACTGATTTTGATTTCATGACTTAAACACAAATAAAGAAACAGAAAATAGGACATATACAACATAAACACCACAAATCTGACATGTGGACCACGAATTATTAAACCAGAAACTATGTAAGAAACAGTTAAAAAGTAAAGATGTCTATCAGTGAAAGACCTCAGTTCTACCAGGCTCTCATAGTACCTTTAGATGGTGGAGATTCTGGTCTTTTAGGCACAGGAGTAGGTTCTGGTTTTTTAGGCATAGCAACAGGTACTTTTTCTTCTGGAACAGCTTTCTTAATGGCTGCAGGCACTTTAAAGATATTAGTTCAATTTAATGAGAGTAAGACATGTCATGAAAAAGCTCAAATTTTTCATATAAGGAAGGTACTGAAAGAATGAATACAAATATGAATTGTGCTGAACAAGGGCTAAACCACAAACATGAATAATTTAATTTTCCTGGAGTTCAAGACTTAGCAAATTGTAGGGAGAGGTGATGAAGAAGTCATATACCTCTAGATGGTGGAGCCTCCTCTTTCCTATGAACAGTAGAAATTTCTTCTTCTATGTGAATCTCCTCATAAACTTCATGTACTTGAAAGATATTAGTTTAAACACTTAAATTAACTTAGAATATTGTCAGAAAACAGGACAACATGATAGATTAATAACAAATATAATCAAATATTCAAGCTTCTCTGAAGATATACAGGTGTATTTTATATCCATGCGCAAAATTAGGATGCTTTCAAATAAGGGATGAAAAACTCCTCCCATTCTACACTGACCTGACCTCTGCAGTTTGTCAGAAGAAAGATGTGTGATGTGTCCTAAACTGAGCTACTGCCTTGCCTTGAGTGCAGAGATAGGCCCTGTCTAAGTTCTGCCACTTTTTCTTTATTTTTTTCCCCTTTGGACTGATCTCAAGTAGCACTTAATTTTAAGAAAAATTACAGGTGATAAGTTTTAAATTACTTTTTATTGTTGCAAGTAACCAAAGCTGTTAAGTAAACTCTAGTTCATGATAAACAGAATGCTCTCAAAATAATTTATATATGAAAACATATTTTTTATCCTTCAAATCATACTTAAAATTTCTTATACCTGTAAAGTGGGAAGGCTCTTCTTTAGGTACAGCAGGAGGTATTTTTTCTTTGTGGACAGCTTTCTTTCGAACTTCAGGAACTTAAAAATATTGGTTTATTTTAGAAATTTGCATTATGAAATAAGTAATACAGTTTTGTAAAAAAAATTGAATCTACTAGAACAATAGGAAAAATATGTGGTATTGAGATGTGAATAAAACTTAACAACTTCACATTCTGGAGTCTGTGATTTTTCTAACTCCTAGTATTTATGGTTCTGAATATGCTCTTCTCTGAAAAGATAGTAGGGGGGTTTCTTATGTTTGGGTTTTTGTTTCTTTTTCCTGGTTTTGTTCGTTTGTTGGTGGGATGTTTGTGTGTGCATGTGTATATGTATGTTTAAGAACTTTTGGCACTAAAAAGAGTTTTCTTTTTTGAAATTTAAAAATTACCTATAAAACAAGGCAAAAATCCAGTTCAATTGACTAATTTTTAGGCTTCTAACATATATAGAGCTCTTCTGGAATTCTGGAATCATGTAAAAAAATTATGTTTCTATTAAAACTTTTGTGGCTTTCTATTTTGTCCTGATTTAAAGTCATACCTTAATCTTGACTTTCTTTAAGCCCTTGATATGACTACAAAGATTCCTTTTGCAAATAAGCTTCTCTCACAACCTTTTAGATTTCTTTCCAATATATTGTTAGAGAAAGTATTTTGAGAAAATAAAACATGAGACATGAAGTCAAAAAATTATAAGACTAATCCCTAACAAAAATATTTACTAAATTTCCTTCCTAAATTTTAATCTAGAATCTCCTGCCTTCCTAAATTTTAAATTGTTGATGCAGAATGTATCAATCTGTTGAAGCAACTGCTTATAGGAAAAAAAAAAAAAAAACAAACAAAACCAACCAACTATAAAGTGTTTCTAGCATCTAGTTGTGTTGTTTAAGGAAAACAAGCAAGCTGGGTTTCTCACTTGGTATCTCACTTTTGTAAGAGGTTAGAGAGAGTGAATTTGGAGGTAATGTACCTTTAGCTGGAGGAGCTTCTTCTGTAGGTACAGCAACAGGTATTTTCTTTAGTGGGACAGTTTTCTTTGTCACTGCAGATACTTCAAAGATATTAAATTTTTTAAAGAACGTTATAATACACAAAGTGTAAGTAGCAAAAAAGCAATGACAGACACATAGCATCTAAGGAAACATTAGAAAGAAAAAATTAAATAACAATGATAACATTAAATTAGCACACAGATGGAATGATGAAGATGAATAATTTGTAGGAATGTGTTGCTTTGCAGATTACTTGAAGAGCAGGTTTACCTTTAGCTGCTGGAGCTTCTGGTTCACTAGGAGTAATAAAAGGCATCTTTTCTTCTGTTGGAACTTCTCCATAACCATCAGGTTCTTTAAAGATATTAGTTTATTTTACATATTTTAATATTAGTTACAAGTAGAAAGACAAAATAAAAACATGCAGAAGTGCATATGGACAAGGAGCTACTTGAGCATATCTTTCAGCCTGATCATTGACTTACAACTGCTTGAAGTTACCATTCCCAGTTAGTAAAATATATGTTTACAGAAGTGTTTAATTTTATTTTCTAGTTTCGTAGTTCTGTGTATTAGATAGAATTTGTAACTGAATTTTGTATGTCTTCATTTGGAGTTAATTATCTCCATTGCATCTCAAAAATTAGGTGTTGCTCAGGATGGCTCTTAAACCACTGCCTACTTAAGTTCATTTCTTTGCTCCAGTGTGATTCAAGTGCTTCCTGAATCAGAAACTCAGTTTCTCTCTTATTTATGTATATTTTCTACATTATTAGAGAAAAAAAAGTATAGCATTTTTAAAATGCTAAACTCCATTTTTACATTTAGTGTAAGGTTTTAAATTTAAAGTTTTTAAAATGCTGAATTATATCTAAATTTGTGGACATAGATGGTCTAAAAATATGGATATAAGCTTCTTTTAAATAGTTTTTAAAATGAATTAAAATTAGGTCATATTTTACAGAACAATATAGAGCATTACTTGATATATTCTCTTCAATTTACTATTTGGTAGATGTGTCATTGATGTACCTTCATAAAAAGGAGGCTCCTCTTCTCTAGGGATAATGGCGGGTACTTTCTCTTCAAGGACAACTCTCTTATGAACCTCAGGAACTTCAAAGATATTAGCTTTTTTTAGTAACTTTAAAGTAATTTTCAACTTTTAATGCCCCAAACAGAAATAAACCCAGAAAACAAAGTTGTTTTGAAACTTAATCTTGGTCTTGGAAACTTTTCAAGAATTAAGTATGATACAGTTCTAGAACTGCTCTCCTGGAACAATGAACTAAGTGAAGAAATTTATGGTTTCAGCTCTCAAAGAGAGAGCCATTTGCTTTCCTTACTGCATTGTCATGCTCTTCCTTCTCTTGGTGCAGCAGTGTTAATAGCTTTAACTTACTGGCTCTTGCCCTATTACTTCTTCACCAATATCATGACCTGTGTATTGGTATCAAAACCACAATTTAAACTAAAAATTTACAACTATATTATAAGTAGAAAAGCATTGAAGCTTTACATACTGGTGTTGTAAGCAGCAATACCTCTCAGCATGTTTTCATTCATAATTCAGTGACTTACTGTCTAGCACTTATTTGAAATGTTTGCCCCAGAGTTTATTATTTATCACTGAGATTTCAACCTCCACTTAGAGACTGTAGTGGTGTAAAGAACATGACAATTTTTAGTGATGTCAGCTGGGAAAAATGGCACAAATATTTCCTTTCCATAAAATCTCATATCAAAGGCTCCTTTACCTTTCATTGGTGGAGCTTCTATTTCAGGTGTGCGTGTAGGTTTCTTTTCTTCAGGGACAGGTCTTCTGAAATCATCTGCCCCTTTAAGATATAATTTACTTTTAGGGCTTTCAAAGCTACTTGAAAGAAGTTACAAAGAAGAAGAGCAAGTCTAGCAAGGAAGATTCTTGAAACATCAAATAATTAAATCCTTCCTGAAAGAACATTTATGTTAATTTTGAAGATGAGACAGAAGGATAACATATTAAAAAATACATTCTTGAAAGATTCCTTTCCAGAAGAAATAAAGATATTATTTCTTTCTGAACTTTTTTCATGTGCAAGTTAATGACAGAAGACACATTTTTAAAATGACTCTAACATGTTTTCAACAAATGACTTGAAACCAACAGGCAAACAAGACTCAATGACAAACAGATGAAAAAAAAAACCCACTGTGGGGACATAAAACATGCACATTTCTCAACAAATAACGAGGACAAAAGACTGAAATTAGAGTTCATGTTTCACAAGGACAATGAAGAGGAAGTATACCTTTAGCTGGCGGAGGTGTTTCCTTTTCAGGAATAGCAGGTGGTACTTTCTCTTTTGGAACAGGTTTCTTCGGCACAGCTGGCACTTTAAAGACATTGGTAGTTTTTTTAAGAACATTTGCAGTATGAGTATTATGTAAGAATAGAAGTGAAACAAAAAGCAAGCAATGCAAAGATCAGAAAACTTAGCAAAACACAAAAATATTTCTCAAATACATAAATACATGTTATAGAAAAGAGGCCACCTAGCTGGACTATTTTGCTTGGATTAATGCAGCTGGAGTTTCAGCATTCAGTGAAAGAAAAACACTGCTGTTGTTGGATAAATTTTGAATAGGGATAAGCCTTAATTAGGTTTCATGTACTGTCAGCTCTAATTAATGGCAGCTGGAAATATGGTAAGGTTTCAATTTCCTATCAACTAACTCCAAGCTTTTCTGTAAAAACAAGTAAGCAAACTGATCCACCTATTCCCACTAATTTCATTCTGACAATCCATATGAGAAATAACTATAAAAGTTAGCACAACATGAATTTCTGGCAAATTTAGTGCTATGAAGAGAAACCTGCAGAACTCTGGACTAGTGCAGTAACTTCTCTAGCACTTGCTGATAATTGCTATTCATGACACTTATGTTTCATAAAGCCTGATGCAGAGAATATCTATTAAGATAGCACACACTCCAGCACATCATTATGTTAAAAAAAAGTTCTAGTTTTTTTTTAGGATTCTGCAGGAAACTAGAGTTTTAATGATTAGCTTTAAAATATCACTTACATTGTGATGGCAAAAATTAAATTGAGGTATTAACTTCATTCCCTTTGTCTCCAGGAAGTAATTAGTTTGATTTTTGTTTTGTTAAAGAAATAAAATTTTTTTAGTAATCCATCTTTACAGTACTGTGAAAGAAAGCTAAGAGTCTAGCAGTCTAATCAGAACAGGTAAAGTACTGACTGGATATGGGGATTCAGAGACTCATGCAGAAGGCTGTGTTTTCAAATTTATCTGATGGATGATGTACCTTTAGCTGGTGGAGCTTCTCTTTTAAGAGCAGGTACTTTTTCTTCTGGCAGAGGTCTTTTGGGCAACTCGGGCACTTTAAAAAATATGTCATTGTGGATTATAAGGTATTTATGAAGAAACAGATATAAAGACAGCAAGCAGAGAAATCACTCATTTGTAGAGGAACCTCTCATAATTCATGCAGAAAAAAGGGAGAAGTCATCTCAGAAGTCTTGAGTAGTGAAATGAGAAGTATTAATGTACATCTTTTTGGTACACTGTAGATGCACTTTCTGTTTGGTGTGAGGGATTCTATGATCATAAATTTAAAATATGGGAAAGAAGGTTCTACATGAGTCCTAATATCTTTATAACTTAAAGGAGCTGAACTGGACAAAAAGAATTAAATATTAATGCATAAATAGAACTCAGGCTGAAGCTGAATTACATCAGAAGATTAACATTTTCTCTGCTTGTATTATGTATCTGCTAGTTCACTTTTGGGCAGTCAGATAGGGAACCCTCCCATTTTACAGAGAAGGGAATTCCTTAGGAAGGACTAGGATAGAGACAAACTTTGAATGGATTTATCATTACAGGAACAGACACACATAAGACTACAAACAAGGCAAAATAAAAATAAACACCCATAGGAGGCTTAAGCAGCAACTGAAAACTCAGCACACTATAAGAACAAAGAAGTTGTGACTTGATTTACCTATAGCTTGTTTGGTCTCATAAGCCTCCTCATACACCTCCTCATATTTCTCATAGATCTCTTCCTTCTCCTTAAACTCATACTTTTCATAGACATCTTTCTCCTCAGCCTCCACTTCATATTCCTGTTCCAGAATTTCCTTATATCCCTCGGGTTCTTCAGGTTCCTCGTACGCCTCAATTTCTTCAGCTTCCTGAATCTTCTCAAACTCTTCAATGCTTTCATATGTCTCATACTTCTCATATTCTTCATAGGCATACTCATACTTCTCCACCACAGGTGCAGGAGCAGGGACTTTTTCTTTCCGTACAAGTTTCTTGGGTACTTCAGGCACTTTAGAAACAGTATTATTGTTACTACCTGACAATTATTTAAATTATTTTTTTACAGTTAGCCAAGATAATTGACAAAGGACAGAGAATGTGCATGACAACCTCAAACATAACTTACATTAAATCATAAAATTATGCTTCTGAAAAACATATTATAAAAGATTTTATAAAAGAAATATACCTGTACCTTTGGTTGGTGTGGGTTCTTTGGGTTTGGGCACAATAGCTTGCACTTTCTCTTCGGCCACAGCTCTTTTACGCACCTCCATGGCTTAAAAGATACAGATTTTGTTTAGGAATTTAAAAACAACAAATCTCATTAGAGCAATGTAAGTAGAAAAGCACAAGAAACAGAGCTTTATGGTTCAACAACACAAACACTGAAAATGAAGAGTTTTAACATAAATTCAAACAAAGATCTTGTACAACAGAGACAATTAGAAAGAAGAAAGTCAAGGCCATTCCTAGCATAAATATTAATTATGAGAAGTACATATACCTTTTGCAGCTGGAACCTCCACTTTTTCAGCAGGAGCAACCAGCACCTTCTCTTCAGGAGTAACCTTCTTAGGTATCTTGGGTACTTTAAAGATAAAACCTAACTTCAGTGTACTTTTGCACAAATTTTAAATGGACACAAAGCCAGAAGTTTATGAACAACAAAGCAGAAACATAAAAACAAACAAATAGTATAGTGACAAATACAACACAGGACAGAAATACTAAAGTGTCCCTTGCTAAACCCAACTTGGATCAAGAATATTATCAGCTAACCATAACAGCATTTACAATCTGCAGTACCTTTGGCTGATGGAGCTGGCACCTTTTTAGGAACAGGTTCTTTCACTTCAGGAATGGGTTTCTTAGGCATCTCAGGCACTTTAAAGACATTTTATTTTAAGAATGTCATCCACCAGTAGTATGAGAAAGGGAACAGAAAACATGTACAAAGAGACATAATAAGAACTGATCTGCAGAATATATTTTTAAAAGATGAAACAGAAATTTAAACAAAAGACACTTTACACCCATGGGCAGACTTGTTGAGAAACTCAAATAGTTTTAGAGCTTGTTTTGTACAAGGAATTTGACAGGCACTCTGAGATATCAATACAGAAATGCAGCAGGGACACAAAGCTAACATAAATAACAAACAAACTAAACAGAGACACTGAATGAGAATAACAACACGTTGTTAACTTATGCACCTTTTGCTGGAGGAAGTTCCAGTTTCTCAGGTGGAGGTACAGGTGTTTTTTCCTTTGGGACAGGTTTCTTAGGAATCTCTGGCTCTTTAAAGATATTATTTTGCAAACACGTGTTAAAATTGCTTTTGAAACAGTAAAAGCACGAACATGGAAACAAGGTAAAAACATAAAACAAGAGCACAAACTCCCCCAAAACATATATAAGAGTTACATAAATCTTAGAACAAGAAACAGAGATTAATTCTAATGAACACAAAAGATGTCATGAGTGACTTGCAAGAAAAGATCATGTACCTTTTTCTGGTACAATTTCCTCTGGAATATATTCCTCTTCTTCTTCCTCAGGAACAAAAATGGGAACCTTTTCTTCAGACACAACTTTCTTTGCAACCTCAGGCACTTTGAAGATATTGTTTTAAGAACTTTACTTTCACAACATCACAAAGAAAAATCCATAACATAAAACATAAAGACACCAACTTTAAAGTAACAATAGAAATAGAAATAAAATAGGGGAAACTACTGGGTGTTTTTTTACTCCCTGAAAACACTGATGTGTAATTGGGTTACAAGGATTATATGAGGACTAGCACTTTTGCCCAATTTTTAATTCCACAGTGTCATTGCAAACAGAAAATATTAGCAAGATATGCTACAAAACAGAGTTAAAGAAGATTATTAGCATTAATATTTTTTACATAAAAACCTTTCAGTGTCTGCTTTTCTTTTATTTATTTATTTTTTTTCCTAAATTAGCTGCTGAGGTAGAATCTGCTTGGCATCCAACAGTGGCCTTTGCAGTTGTCTATCTCCACTTTGAATTTCACATTTAGGGTATAGGATCTGGTTATTAGTATGATCAGTTGTAAATTGATGTTATTTTTGTATAAGTTTAGCTAAAACCCTTGAGAAACTAGCTTATTCTCAAGATACATGTAAGAGTGATCTCCCTAAATTGAAGAACTTCCAGGTAAAGGGCTGTAAAATTTCAGCTATTTTGTTTAAAGAAAATTTAAATTTCTTTAAAAGTTATTTCTGGATGATAATATCACAAGGAATTATTTAATTCACAGTAATCACTTAAGGTGGAAAAAAGCAGATGATTCAAAGCCTGATTCTCAGCCAGCTGCAGTCAGTAACAGAATAGACAAGCCCTGTCTGAGCCCTAGCACTGCTCACTGCAGGGAAGCAGCAGGACCTGAATTCACATGAGCATAAATTGAATGATAAAATTAGGTTCCACTGAAATATGAAAATAAGAGGAAGAGGAGTTATCTGCATACATCACAATGTGATCTACCTTTAGCTGGTGGAATTTTCTTCACTTTAGGAACTGCAACAGGTACTGTTTCTTCTGGGACAGCTCTCTTGCGCACCTCTGGCACTTCAAAGATATTGTTTTGATAAGAAATGGGTAATTGCTTTTAGAGCATCAAAACTACTAAAACTACAGAACAAAGTCACAAAGACCAGAAAGAAGAAGAAGAAGAAGAAGAAAACTCCTTTCAAAAGGTTAACTGAGGATTATACCAAGTGATTAAAACAATCACTGGAGATGAAGATCTATTAATGAATTGAACAAAGATCTCATAATCTTCAAGAATCAATGCTGTACCTCTTGCTGGCATCTCTGCAACCTCTTCCTCTTCTTCTTCAGGAACAAAAATAGGTACCTCTTCACTGGAACGTCTTGGTATTTCTGGCACTTTAAAGATAGTTTCTAATTTTAGAAAACTTAGACAGAAGCTAAAGCAAGCACATTTGTCACACACTGCTATGACACTGCAGTTAAATTCTAACAACAAATGCACAAAAGCAAGAACAAGCATTATCCACATGTTCAGCTATAGGAAGCGATACCTTTGGCTGGTGGAGGTTCTGGCTTTTTATGTACAGGGACAGGTACTGCCTTTTCTGGAACCTTCTTGGGCACCTCAGGCACTTTAAAGACATTTTTGTTAGGGAATTAATTTTCAATGTAATATAAAACCTAGTAAAAAGATAACTGTATATCTGATATTAAGATAACTACACAAATATGGTAAAATCTAGTCGTGTGATGAAAGTTAACATTGATTTTATCCACAGATTTATGCACAGATGTAAACTTACAAATATACAGAGACTACAGAACTACAAACTGGTGTGGTAAGGTAAGGGGGAAGTCTGGCTGTTTAGGTAAATTTTTCCTCTTTTGGACCATCTGTTTTTTAAGAACCAAGTCCTTTAAAAGATTTTATAAGATCCAAAAGACAGAGACAATACAAAACACAAAGACATTTTCAAAGTGAAGAGCAAGGATAGACCCCAGGACTGACAGACACAGACACAACAGTGTCAAACAGCTCAGGGATAATTAACATATTAAGCTGAAGAATGGGATTGTTACTGCCAGTAACAATCTTCTTATAAAGATGGGGAAACAAAAATAGAATCACAGAGTTGAACCAGAAAATGGCGTACCTTTGGCTGGTGGAGGTTCTTCCACTTTTTTAGGCACTGGGACATGTATCTTCTCTTCTGGCACAAGTTTCTTTGGCACTTCAGGCACTTGAAAAAATATGATTGTAGCTTAAGAATTTAATTTTTGAGCCATAAGATAAAGAACATTGATAAGTTGGGTGACAAAGAAGAACTGTCAAGAATAGAAAACTCTTCACTCTACATCACATATGAAAAAAGACTGACTTTTAAATTTATTTTTTTTTAATAAAACATTAACTTAAGAGCTATATCAAGTCATATACCTTTGGCTGGTGGAACATCCTTCTTTTTTGGTACAGGAACAGGAACCTTCTCTTCTGGCACAGGTTTCTTTAGCACTTCTGGAACTTAGTAAGATATTATTAAACATTGAGCTTGGCATGAAAATCTAAAACAACATGTCACACTAAAACAATTAAACAACAGTTGTTTGTCACACTAAAACAATTAAACAAACCAGTCACACTAAAACAATTAAACACAAACAAAAAGAACCACAGTCCTTAAGAGTAACAACTCTTTTTCTATCCTAGTTTTTAACACAAGTGAGAAGATAAAGGAATGCTAGAAGATCTTTCTGATCACAGATAATGACAAGTGCATATACCTTTAGCTGGGGGAGCTTCCTTCTTCGGCACCTGGACTTTCTTTTCAGGTACAGGTTTCTTTGGCACCTCAGGCACTTCAAAAACATAATTTTGGTTAAAAAAATAAACCATAAGCTACTCAAAACAGAAATTAAACAAAAAAGACAGCAACACAAATATTTCATATGAAGACCCCTCTCCAAAAAGAACAGAAATAAGTAATAAGCAATTAAGGCATCTGAAAAAATATGTGAATTACATATTCAGAGGATGTCTTCTAACATAAAGAGATGATATATACCTTTTGCTGGAGGAGGTTCTTTTTTCTTCAGAA
Source organism: Urocynchramus pylzowi (assembly GCA_013397555.1). NCBI lineage: Eukaryota > Metazoa > Chordata > Aves > Passeriformes > Fringillidae > Urocynchramus > Urocynchramus pylzowi. The sequence goes on along the minus strand of VZRH01003314.1, from coordinate 481,253 downwards.
TAGGTATTTTTTCCTCTGGAACAGGCTTCTTGGGAACCTCAGGCACTTGAAAGATACCATTAATGTTTTAGGTATTTACTTCCATAACAACAGGAACATAAAGTGCAAACAAACATCACAAATATTTACTCATGCAAACAAACATCACATACTCAAACAAACCAGCTATAATTTAGAAGGGTTTTATCACTAAGACAAAATAAAATAACAAACACATCATATTAGCTGCTATTATATCCATTATCCCTGCTTAGCCATGGAGGCCATCAATAAAAATGTTTTCAACTTCAAGAGCTTTTTTGAAAGAAGATGAAGAAGATTAAGTCAGAGAGATTCAGTCAGTTTTTTGAATCAGCTTTTAAAAACATGTTTCCAATGCTTGTCAGACATGTAATAGGTTGCATCTGATCCTATTCTTTTATATATATTAAATATAAATTGCTGACTGCATTTTCTTCCTGAAAAATTTCCAGGAGCATTCTAAATGCAAAAAACCCAAGCACATCTAGTTTATCAACTGACTTACTTCAAGCACAGAACTGTCCATTATAAGTACCCAGCAGTTTATACCACAATTTGTTAGGTAAATGAAATGCTTTTAAAAAAAATCCCTTTACTCTTCTGAAATCAACAGACTTTTCCTTTAACTGTAGAGTGGCAAAGGTTTCAACTAAAATGTATCTAAACTTTTGTTTCAACTCCAAACCCCAGAAATGTCCATATAAATTTTACAATGACAGGAGAATAATTCCACTGGCTCTGAGCATACTGAAGAAAGTTTGGAGCACATATGAATTAAACTTAGCCATTATGACAGATTAAATGGAAATTTCAGCCAACACTAATCTTCCTGTTCAGGATTTTGCAGTGTACAGACCCATCTTTTCTCATGTTTATGACGAAATTTCTACTGCAAACTATGTTCGATATAATTTTGACATTTATTAATTAGTCAAAAGAAACTCTGAACTTCTTCGATGGAAAAAGACAATATGGAATGATTTGGATCAGGACTGGAAATTATACTCTTAGATGATTATGCAATTTTGGAAAATTGGATATACATTATCTGTATCTTTATATTATGATGCAGAAAGGCTTTATTACTAAGATCTTGGCATGAGCTAGTTCTCCTAAGTAGTGAATAGTATGTTCATCCTTACTAACAATGTAGAAAATTTATACCATACCATAAAAATTAGTCCTAAGGAAAAAACCTAAAACTAAGATTATTTAAATATGGATATTTTTCTTTTTCATGAAAGTATATTACTCTTTTCAAGATGGAAATAAACATCCACCATCGGACTTTCTAAGATTTCTGAAAAAAATTCATGTGACTCATGTTCCTAAATCACTTATTTTCAAGTACCCTAGCTATTTTCTAGATAAATATATTTTTTATCTATGATTGCAGACTTTACATAAGCATTTTAAAGTATTTCAAGCACAGTCTGACAGCAAAATTGGACCCCAGATGAGGTTGAAATAAAGCTTGGTTAAATTTTCATAGTGTGTTATACAGAGTTCACATGAAGGAGGAATGAACATGTGTGACATGAAACATTTGAATTTGTGGAGGTAGTAGTAAAGAGTAGATATACAGCCATCACTGTTTTCTGCGCTATATAATAATAAACATCTTAAAAATGCACACTGTAAAACACACTGCAACACTTTGAAACAAAAGTTTGGTACTTTCATGGAATGAAAAGATACTACTTTTCCTCACACAATCCCTGAAGTTTAAGTATACCTCTAGCTGGTAGGGGAGCCTTCTCTTCATACTGAGGAACCTGTGGCTCTTCCTCCTCATATTCAGCAACTTCCTCTCCGTAATAAGCAGCTTCTTCTTCATAATGGATGACTTCTTCCTCTTCATACTGAGGAACTTCTTCCTCTTCATACTGAGGAACTTCCTCCTCATAGTGACTAACTTCTTCGTAATGGCGAACTTCCTCCTTGTAACGGATTACCTCCCTCTCATATCTGGTGGTTTCTTCCTCCTCATACCTGGGAACCTCTTCTTCCTCTTCATACTGAGGAACTTCAACGTACGCTTTTTCTTTTCGGACAATTGTCTTGCGTACTTCAGGCACTTAAAAAGATACCAATAAAAAGAACCTTAAAATTTAGCACATAGGTCTTACTAATAATAAGGATCAGAAGGCATTGTCAACTAAGAATTAATCAAAGGAAGAACATTCCGTAGAAAACAAATCAGTACTCACTGCACATGGAACATACAAGACACAAAAAACATTTACACCATATTTGAATACTCTATCCAGTATACCTTTGGCTGGTGGTCTTGCCATTTTTTTAGGAGGATAAATTGGTACTCTTTCTTCAATGATAGCCCTCTCTGGTACATCAGGCACTTAAAAGACACAGTACATTTAAGTTACACAGTTACATTTAAGAATTTTTATATGTAAATTGTTTAAAAGCAAAAGTATTCTTGGCAAGAAACAGAAAAAGATATCTTACAAACACATGGCTGACATGTAAAAGACAAGCGTGCTTATTTTCACTGGATGTGTAGCTAGGGAAGTCATTAGGCTTCTTTTCAATTAAGAAACAACAAACTTTTCAAGATACCAATATAAGCAGCTGATATGATTCCTGCTTCATCCACTGCTGCCAACAGTGAAGTTAAGTTGGCTGACGGCAGAACTCAATATCCAAAGTCATACAATTACAAAATCAATAAACCTCATTGTTCTCTGTAGCAGTGACACTTTGCACTACCTCAGGAAGAGATCAAGAATCCTCATTCACTGACAACAAAAGATTTGTGTAGGAAACTCTAGATGAAGGCGAAGGAACACATGGAGAAAAGCTTTGAGAGTGACAAACAGGTAAGGGCTCTGGTCTAATCAAATGCAAAAGAATGACTTGCTCAGTGAGGAAGGTGTTTTTCCTCTTCTGTCAATTACTTTATGAAGTGACTTGTTTGTTCTGACATGGCATGTAGCCATTCCTTGTAAAAGCAGGAGCATCTCCAAAAGATTAAGATGTGGATATGTTCACTTTTTAAGACTTATTCAGGAAAGAATGCTATGTTCAAGCACCATATTCTCTTTTACAGAAGTGCATGGGTCTTGTCTTCTGAGGCAGGTGTCTTGGAAAATTTTTGACTAATATAATTGGAAACTGCACAAAAAATCACCTTGGCATTTTAAGATCTGGCAGACATGCCAAGTCGGAGAAAAACTGTGGTGTTTTCTTAACAGATTTGAGATTTTTTCTGACCTTAAGAGATGGAATCCATTCTGTCACTGACAGATTTTGAGAATTTCTAGAAGCTTTCTTCATGACAAGCTACAGTGAACATAGATGAGTGGCTGCCACAAGTCTTGATGCTTGGTGTTATTTTTGGGGCAATGTGAAGACCCATTAGCTCTCTAAGTATTTTCTGGCAGAGTCTTCCTTGAAATTTAATTATAAATACCAGATACCTCTACACTTAAAATCTTAAACTGAAACTGGTTGGAACTGATACTTTAGTGAATTTGAAAACAAAAATGGCATTATGCATGAGTGCCCTTTTCAGAAAGCTCAGATTCCTTTGGGTTCTTTTTTTTTTCCAGCTAAAACACCAATGTTTGGTACCCTATTGGAGAACTGTTGCATTTAATGTCTTTCTGCTTTGACCCTTTTCTTTCCAGACCAGATGGCCTGTTACATCTGCCTTACAGAGAACCAAAGGTCATCCTTCATCATACTCTTGGTATTCATAGTATGTTTGTCCCCCCATCTTTGGAGACTAATAGATAATTTAACTTCACACTCATTTGTCTGTATTAATCTTTCATGTTATGAATATGATAATGCTGTTTATCAACAGTATCAGATCTAAAAGTAGTGAGTGTGAAACATCTTGTAGGTCTTTTTTCATAAATCAATTGATAGTCTGCAAAAGTAAAAGAGCAATAAATTTTCCTTAAAGGCTATGGACTGCTGAGCAGGCAGATCCATTACATTGGATTGTGTTAAGTGTCTCAGCCATGCAGGCAACAGTAGAGCTAATGATTTTTTCTTTCACCTTCAGATTTAGGTGAGGAGTTGCTTTTACAGAACAGGAAAGGACTGTCTGTCTTTTCAGAATAATAAAGCATGTTAATTTAAATGAAAGCAAAGACTGTCTGTTGCTTCCCCTCAAAGGTCAGACAGGTGGCAAGATTTAAAAAGGAGGACCTAATGAAATTATTTGGTTTCCACTATGTGAACAGCAGGAAGCCAAGGGAAAGAATTAAAAGAGAGACAGTATTTTATTGTGAGAATGAAATACTGTCCTGTGTTATTCTACAAGCTTCACTTTTCTGATAAATTGGCAGTAGCTAAGGACATGAAATTTTGTTTTATTCTCTCTGGGTTTTTTACTAGCTGACAAGATGTAACTTTGGATGCAGAATCCTTTTAGTCTTCATACCTGTGTATGAAATCTCCTTTTCTGTGTGGAGAGAAACGGATACTTCCTCTGACATAGCCCAATGTTCTTCTTCTGTTGGTACTTCAAAGACAGAGTCTAACATTAATTTTTTTTTTTCTGGTGTAATATCATGTACAATAATAAGTATCCCATTTGGAGTTTCTTAGAAAAATAACTATTGTTTCCTGACACCACCCACACCCAGAGTAATTGGGAAAAATGTCTCTAGTATTTTTTAAAGACTTTCTGGTACTACAGTGGATCATAGTGATGGGCTTGGTAGTTTAAGGTTAATGGTTGGGCTCAATGACCTCAATGTCTTGTCCAACTAAAATGATTCTATAATTCTAAATTTGAACCTCAGGAGACATGCCAGACCAATAGGCCTGAAGCTCTGTAGCCTTACATGAACACAATCTGTTCTTAGATTAACCCATGGGCAGGACTACCTTCTGGTGGTGGAGACACTTTTCTCTTTTGAACAGCAATGGATACTCTCTCTTCTCTGGCAGTTTTCCTCTGTGCTTCTGGCACTTTAAAGATAGTAATTGTAAGAATACTAGCTTCTAAAAGAAATCACACACATTCTGAAACTCATATGAAAGAACTATAGACAAACAATTAGGAACAAATAGCACACTATTTAAAAGAAAATATAATAAACAGAACAATCACATGAGACATACAAATAATATATAGTAAAATAATATATTTAATATTAGAGTAATACATATATAGACAAAAAAATTGAACAGAATATTCACATATCATGAAGTAAGATGGAATGAAGATGAAAATAAGAGGTAAATACTTTGTTTCTAAACTCTTCAGAAACTCAATTAAACCACAGAACATCAGACACACATGGTACATAACAAAATCAAACACAAGAAAAGCACAGAAACAGAGAACATATTTGTAAATTTGAAATGCTTCACTGAATATTCACAATATTATAAACATTGACTTTTTTAAAAAAAATGTTGTGTTCAGTTTTTTTTTCACTGGGTAAATGTTGTCACTCAGCTTTGCAAGCATTTAAGCATCCAGAGTGATCAATGAAATTAAATAGTAGCTAAAAAATGCAAAGAATGAAGGTGCATGACTATTCTCTGTCACACTCAACAGTATTTTGAAGGGGAAAAGATGAAGGTCCTTTTCATTTATAACCAAATCAGGAGAGACAGATCTTATTAACTAGGCAGAATGTAAGTATGATGCACATGGATGTCTGAGATTTAAAAGCCATCTCTACTTCCAAAAGGACTTGTATACCTTTAGCTGGTGGAGCTGCCACTTTCTTTGAAATTGGAACAGGTACTTTGTCTTCTGGCACAGGCTTCTTGGGCACTGCTAGCAGTTTTTAAAAAAAAGTTTATTGTAATAGATATTAAATTAATCACAGTATACAAATACAAGAAGATGACAAAACACAAATCAGAGACTTGACATTTCTTCAAGTAATAAAAGAAAAAAAAGACAGCAAACACTGAACATTAAAGTTTGTGTTAGATAACGAGACATAAATACAAACCACTATTCTGAGACAAGACTTCTCTAGTGTAACTCTGAAAATTTATATACCTTTCTTTGGTGGAGCCACTTCTTTTTTAGCAGCTGCAACTTTTTCTTCTGTGATAATTTTCCTGTGCACTTCAGTCACTTAAAAATAATGTGCAAGGATATTTAAGTACAATATTTGAAATGCAGATATATGTTTCTTTTACTTGTTCTGATTGTTTAAAAAAAGTGCTAAATGAACTTCAACAGCAACAAAAATAAGACACTGTTGAAAAGCATCCTTTACATCCATAGCACCCAAATGAGTAGAGTCAAAAGAAAGGGGAGATCCCTATAAAAGTTACAGATACTAACAAACAAAACTGTATTTAAGTAAATTGCCTAAACACAAATACTGCAAGACCTAACTAAAAAATCTCCATGGTAATAATCTGTTTACCTTTGGTTGTTGGAGGTTCTTCAAATTCTGCCTCTAAAGTGGGCACCAATGCTTCTTCAGGTTCTTAAAAAAGATTGTGTAACTTTAGAAAATTTGTTTGATTTCATCAACAGGTATAAGATATAAGATGAAATAACATATAGATAACATATCATAACACATAAATCTCATCAAGACAGCACAGGTCACAAGTGTCATTGTAGACAGACAGACATAAAAACATGTTTAATGCTGAAGACATTTGATACCAGAGATATATGTTGTATCAATAATACAATCCTCAACCAAGGCATATATGTTAAAAATGGAATGCAGCAAAAAAGCATTTTTTTTTTGCAACAGGAACAAACAATGATATACCTTTTGCTGGTGGAGCCACCATTTTTTTAGACACAGGAACAGGCACTTTCTCTTTAGGAACTGCTTTCTTATGAACTTCAGGAACTTTAGAAAAGTGAGCAAGATGAGAAGGAAGATGAGAAAGAATGTTAAAGTTGAATATTTGCAATTGCCTGCTACACAATGCGTTTTACTGAGTTAACACAAACAAGAATTTTCAAAGTACAAGTTGGAATTTGAGACAGCATTCATCACTGTGAGAAGGCACCACCTATGTCAACATGTACAAGCAAGACAGTAAGACAAACATAATCCCTTTGAAGACACATCAACCAGCTGAGGAACTGGTTTATACCTTTAACTCCTGGAGCCTCCTTAGGAGCAGCTGGGACTTTTGGCTCAGGGACAGCTCTCCTGTGCTTCTCAGGCACTTTAAAAGATTACAATACATAGTTTTACATAGAGGAATAGTATCACTATGGCACAAACACATACAAAAATGCCAAAAACGGACATAAACATGTAGTGGCAACATAATGTTAAGAATGATGAAACAACTCATAGGTCGTAGTGAAATGAACTTATACCTTTTGTGGGTGGGGCTTCCTCTCTTTTTGGAACAGTTACTGCCTCCTCTATGTAGTAAGACTCTTCTTCAGTCACTTTTAAAAGAGTAAAATATAAAAATACTTAAGTTTAAGTACTTCATGTATTTATGGCCCTGGTAAGGAATGAAATATTTGCAAGACAAAAATAAACAGTGTGCTTTATTAACAGACTCTTCTGGGATGACAAAATCTACACTCAAGCCATCCTGCTTCCACTGAGGCCAATGGAAACACTCCGAGCAACTTAAATGGAATTGAGAGACTGAGCTCTCATCTTGTATTTGCGTGGAATTTGAAAATGCTCCATTCCTCTGTCCACTAACTCATAATGTTGAAATTTGTCCATTTTGAGAAACCTTCTTTCCCAAATACTGAGAAAATTCCTTGACTAAAGATGTCCCTGGAAAAATCTGTGATGTCACTAGTCATAGAAACTCAGTCATTGTTACTGTACTTCACAGTATTAGGTGACCACCAATAAGCTTACAGGTGGAAAACATATAGTTATTTTATGGTGAAATTATCTGAGGAACCCAAGTGCATCATGGTATTCAGAAGAACATTTACTTTATCCAAGCAACCTGGTGGAAGAGGAACTTCCAACAGAGGATTTTTGTAAACAGAAAGAATCTCAATATCAAAGAGATTACTTATTATTTTCACTGTATTGAAACATAATTAGCTACTCCACTTTTCTAAAGCAAGCAATAGAAGTTGTAGAAATTAAAATTAAAATTTTTAAGTTACAAAACATATTTATATAGTAGTAAATTTTTCCATATGAATAAAGCAGATATTAATCCAAACTGTCTATTAGGTACAGACCAAAAATTACTTTTTTGCTTTTGCCTAGTGTTCCTGAATTGTTGTCGTACCTTCAGAAATCTCTTCTCTGTGGAAGGAAATAGATACTTCCTCTCTTTCTTCTTCAGACCATTCTTCAGCTGTTGGTTCTTTAAGGAAAAGTATTAGTTTTAGTATTTTTGGAGGATGGATAGAGAGGGAAGGATTGATGGATAGAGAAGGTGAAGTCCAATTCCTAGAAGTTCTATATGGCAATGACAGAAATGTATGTAATTCAGAAAGTGCTGTGCACTGTATGCATATGTATGATTTGTTCTAAATTATGTGGTTTGTCCATCTCCCAGGTTCCCTACGGTGTATTGTTGTATCTAATACCATTCACGGGTCAACTGTCAGTTCATCAGAATGCCTCAGCTCCCCAAATTTCCCTACCAGAGCAACTGAAGTGGGGGAACAAGAGTGAAAGAATTAGAAGTTTCTCCTTGATCCAACTGTGTGAAAGTGAGGAAAGGAAAAAATGAGATGGATAGGTCAAGAACTGAAAGGAAATCCTGTCATTTACTCATCTACAAAGGTTTCTGTATCAGGGAAAACCTCAGCTAGTTCTGGAGAAACGGTTAATTTGCAGGAGACAAACAGAAATCAACACTGCATGTGTCCATATGGATGTGTATTTGCAAGTTCATATTTTAGATAGACATGTTCCAAATTTTCTTCTAAAAATTCATTTATGGTTTTTAAAATAAAGTACAAATTTTCTTGACTGGGTAGTTAATAATGGGACATAAAAACAGACAAAATGCTGATTTCAGTTATCTGAAGCAGATATTATGTGGAATTATACTAATTTAAAACAATTGATCTCAATCTTCTCTGAACATGAGAATGTGAACTGAAAGCTGGTGAGAAGATAACACTGCAGAGGGAAGCAGTATTTTACCTTCAGGGCTACAGAGAGCTTTGTAGTGAGTATGAGAAATGGATAGTTATAGACCTAATTAGTGGAGTCTAAAATAAACAGTTCATCCATATTTGCTACTGCAAATTTATGAGGCCCTCATCTGAAGATTATTGTATTCAGTAGCAGAGTTCCCATTCCTGTCAATGTGGTGGCATTCTGACATTCAAGACTAAAATTGTAAATGGCACTATAGGAGGCTTTTAATTGCCTGCAGTTCAACACAAAACTTCTACAAGATAACTATCAAAAAATGTTAGGTGTATTTTGATCTTGATATTAGAACAACAGACCTGCAAGTTTCTTACTATTGTCTGCCTTATAGTGTACCTTCAGGTGATGGGATTTCCTCTGGAATGGCAACAGATATTCTTTCTTCTGTAATAAGTACTCTTTCTTCAAAAGTGGCTTTCTTCTGCACTTCAGGCACTTTGAAAAATAATGATATTAAATGTATGCTTTTCCAATTCCATTGTGAAAACACAGTTTCAATGCTAAATCTAGGTTTCCAAAGAAGGGTACTGAGCACATAACACATAACAGAGATTCAATATTTAGAAAGAATACTATGTACACGAGATACAACATACTGTAATGATTCATTGTGTAAATCAGAACAGCAGAACTCACAGGAGAAGCACAAATCAATGACTAATAACAGCACAAAACTTGTAGACAGAAGCTGAGAAATAGCATATTCTTATATTCTACTGGAAAGCATACCTTTAGCTGGAGGTGCCTCAATTTTTTTAGGAACAGCAGGAGATACTTTTTCTTTAGGGACAGGTTTCTTAGGAACTGCAGGCACTTAAAAAAAAGTATTTGTTTTAGAACATCTGAAGTAAAAACTGGCACATGCATCACGAAAGAGAAAAGTGTTGTTGAGAAAGATTACACATGGATATGCTTTGCTTACCAAACATGACAGTTGACCAAATTGAGATAAATGCAATGTTCTAAAGATTACAATAAATTATATTAAAGTGAGCTGTATTGTACCTTTTGCAGGGGGAGTTTCTACTTTAGGAACATATGGCATTTTTTCTTCTGGAGCTGTTTTTTTAGGTACTTCTGGCACTTCAAAGATATTAATTATAATATAATCAGCTTAAATTAGCAAGTTTTAAAAGAATATATCTACAGTACACCTATACACAAAACTGACACAAAAGATACACGTTAACGTAGATGAAGTACCAGTGTAACCAGATTAACTTAGCAATCAAGCCAAAAATTTGACATAAACAAGATGCTTAAGATAATAAGAAAAGAACATTATTTTTTAAAAAGTGTACCTTTAGGTGTTGGAGCTTCCTCTCTTTTTGGAACAGCGACCTTTTTCTCTGGGGGAGCTTTCTTAGGAACCTCAGGCACTTAAAAAACCATAAAGTATAAGATAACTGAATCCTAAATTTCAAAGATTTATTGGAGTATTATAGATTTCATTAATCCATTTGTAAGAATATCAATACACACCACATAACATATTCATACACTTAACATAGAAAGATCTATGACAAAAGCAACATATGTTTGATAAAAAACAAAATAAAACCAGTTGCTGGAAGACTATCAAATACTTTAAGACTGATTTCTTAACTGAAGAATGAGATGCTCAAATATATTACCAGGTTTTAAAAAATCTCATGGACGTACAGAGAATTATACATAAAATATAAATTCCCACACAAACATGCTTACATACAGACGAACAGGAAAATAAAACTCAACACGTAGTGCACACTCCATCAGTAAGTGTATCTTTGGCATGCAGATGTTCTCCTTTGGGAAAAGGAATATGCACTTTTTCTTCAGGCACAGTTTTTCTAGGCCCTTCAAAAACTCTAAAGGTGTTAAAATTCTAGGTAATCTTTCTAAGGCTTTTGAATGCCTTAGATGAGAACAGACATTCACACGTAACACACAAAGATTACATTTATCATATGTGTTGAGAATATAAGAGAAGTTAAGAAAAGAGGACAATAGCACATAACTGGTTAAAGTCCACATTCAAAAGATGCTTTACCTTTTGCTGGGGGAGCCACCTCCTTTTTAGCAACAGCAACTTTCTTTTCTGGAACAGGTTTCTTAGGGGCTTCAGGCACTTTGGAAAACATTGTTAAAGTAAGAGATCTTTAGTTTTCGGAACACTAATCCAGATTTGAATAACCCAAGATTGTTTTATACAATGAAGACAGTGCTTGGACAAGGAGCTGAGCACTGCAACCGACACAATAAAATGTAAAGCCTTTTAGACAATTGTGGACAGTACAGGAAAGACATTATGATACAGTATAAAACTCCTGTGTTAGAATCACTGTACTAGCACCTTTCATTTTACTCTCTTGAAGTAAAAACACTCTACACTTGCCTGAAAAAGGGCTCAAATAGAAACTCAAATAGAAATAATAAGCACAAGATAGTTAAGAAAGAGAAGGACCTAAGCTGAGACAAATTCAAGCTGTCAGCTAAGTTATAGCATAATTGAAAAACTGAAATTGTGCAATGGAGACAGTGCAAAATCAAATAATGCACATGGAGATAGTGCAACAACAAAGACACATAGAGAGTAAATTCCTAAATATATACAAGAAAACATGAAAAATAATACAAAGAAAGAAAATTTATTTGGGCTTTGCTTCTTTTTTTTTTTTTTTTTCACTAGAGCAGTAGAAATACCTTTAGCTGATGGAGCTTCTGTTTTAGGCACCAGAACAGGCTTTCTTTCTTCTGGAACACGCCTCTTTGGTATCTCAGGCACTTTAAAAGATAGGTGGTGATCATTTAGGAGACAGTTCAAATAACTGGTAAACCTCAGTAGGCTACTCTTAACATGGTGTATAAGCAAACACTAAACGACAAAAATTAATTTGATTTATCAAACAGATACAACAAAACCATCTCACAAAAAGCTATTAAAGAATTACTTAAAGCAGTCATGAAGAAGAATAAGATAGAAATGAAATAAGGCCTGAAGCTTTGAGAGCAGAGCTATAGAGAAATTGAAAGATCTCAGTTCTGATGTGCTATCCTTTGGTAAACAGTGTTACAGACAGATAATGTGAAAGCTTAGAAAAACAGAGCAGATGTTGACGCAAAGACTTTATTCACCTTCAACACGAGAGATCTCCAGTTCCGTAGAAACAACTTCTTCCTCCTCCTCAACCTCTCTATGTGCTACAATAGGAATTTTAAAGATATTAAATGTTGAGATAGGAAATAGCAATGTCCATAGTGAATCTGAAAAACTTCAATAAGATATTATGTGCAGTACACAATCATCACTGAAACATATATGTTAATATATGTATAAAAAAATTAATCCAGAAAATGAACAGCATATGTAAATCTCACAACGAATTTTGATTCAAATTAAAACAAACGAACAAACAAACAAATATTTATTAGACTCCCATCCATAATCAAACTACCTTCAATTGGGTAAACAGCTTCAAAGAATCTTTCTTCAACTGTTTTTTCATGCTCTGTTGGCTCTTCAAAGAAAAGTATTTAAACAATATTAAGATAAAATAGTTGAAATATTTCCTTCTATTAAGCTAAATAATACGAAAGCTACATAACACAATGGACAAAAAAAGCAAGGCATACCGAAAGACAAATGTACAATATGTCTAAATATGTAATTTGCCATACATAAAAATAGATCAAAAGAAAGTATAGTAGGATTGATAGATTGTTTTGATTTGGGTACACAGACTGTTGGTTTTGTACATACCTGTAACATCATATGAATACTCTTCTTCTCTGTGGACAGAAACTGACATCTTTTCTTCTGAAACAGTCCATGTTTCTACTGTTGGTACTTTAAAGATAGGATTTTGTTTTAGTATTTAATATACTAGATCCACATTAGTGGTAGTCAGCATGTGAGTTTTTATCATGTCTTCATTGGTATTGCACATTAAAATCTTAGACATATTTAGACAGTCAGTATTCATATTGTAAAATACTGAACAAAGAACAAGCACGCAAGTATAATATTTAGTATTTGTTAAAGACCTAAAGACACAGACATTTAACCCAAACATTTGAATCAAAATGCATGCACAGGCTTTTGGAAATAGTACACCAGAAGGAATTCTAAAGGTTGTTCTTCAAAGATATTTTGGGAATGGGGACACAATTATACTTATTACGTAAGGATAGGCCAGCAAGCAGAATAGATGAAGAAAAAGCTATGTCACACTGCAGTGTGACCGTAGGCTCTTTAAACAAGAACCAAAAGGCTATCCACAAATATGTTAAAAACAGGCTTTATAGAAAACAAAAGCATGGTAGACATACTAATTAAACACTGAGAGCAGTCACAACAAGACTACTACTATGGATCCAGATACATACACACAGGCCCACATATTCCAAAGAAGCACAGAAACACATTGGGTGCTGAAAAAAAGTGTAAACTGCAATTCAAAGATGCTGATCTGTACCTTCCTTTTTCATAACTTTTTCCTCAACGACCACTGGTGTAGGTTTTGGTGGCAGAACTTTCTTGGTAACTGTTGGTGTTAGAATTTTGTTACTCAGTCAAACATTTAGCAAAGAGATCAAAATAAGTCTACAGCAATCTATCAGTGATGTTGAAAGTACAACAAAAATACAACAAACAATCTAACTCAGCAGCTAAGTCAGGTTTCTTGGAGTCACATAAAGTAACATTAGGAATGTGTTTGTTTCTTTTTATTGTTATGTTCTAAAGGCACTCAGGGCATTTAGCACACAGGTAATTTCCTGATACTTATTGAATTGCAGCTGACAGAATTCTGCCCCAGAATGGGAAATGCTACACAAAAGGAAATAGCTACTAAGAGACTAAGGGTGCATCTTCATTTTATAACCAAAGAATCAACCAAAGCATCTTGATAGATGGGTCAAAATGGAAAGCTAAGCAAGATGGGGATTTCATATCTTCAGCTTAGAATGGAACACACTATTTCACCCAGTACAATTTTATACACACTTCCTTTCTTAAAGCATTGGTAGTTAATATTAGCATTTAGTATTTTCCCATAAAAAGCTTTTAATCTTCTTTTTAAAGAATTCAGCAGAAGCTTTTATTAGATGTTTCAAAGACTGAAAAATTGATCAGACCATGTTAAGTAAAGACAAAGCATATGCAGATCAGCTAAGTAACAAAAGGCACAACTTTCACAGAAAGATGACATTAAGATAACTAAACAGTATTTACCCTCAGCTCTTTTGACTTTTTCTTCTGCAACCCTCTGAGTGGTTACCTCCACTTTTTCATCGACAGGTTTCTTGACAACTGCAAGTAATTCAGATAGATTTATTGTTTAAGTAATTTTGTAAATAGTTTTCTGGATACAAACAGATAGAACTGGGTGGGGTTTTTTTGTTTAGGTTGTTATAAACATTGTGCATCCTGTGCTCTGTTCCGTGCATTGTTTAATGGTGGTGAATGGTGATGGCAGTGAGGCCCACTCTGCCCTGAGAGAGATGCAGTGATCTAAGTGGAAAACACTTCCCAGAAGGGCAGCATTTAATTACTTAAAAGTTACACCCATGCCCAAGGCTAATATACAGGAAGAAGGAAGGATAACTGAAGTTTAGTTTGATTTTACCATCAATTTTTGTTTTGATTCAACCACCTTTGAGCAGAGAGCTCAGAAATATGAGGTGGGAGAAGAGAGTTGCCATGACCCTTGCTCATTTCACTCTCCAACATAAAGAGAATTTTCTTCTTTGCGAGGAAATGTGAATAACCAGCACCATCCAGCTTGAAGGAAATTCATGAGAGATCTTCATCTGCATATCTTAATCTGTTCATGTTAGTTTTGTGGGAAAGTCATACCTTTTTGAACAGTTACTTCCTTCTTTTCCTTCTTTTCAGCTATAATGGCTGGTGGTTTTCGTTCAGGCACGGGTTTCTTAGGAACTTCGGTCACTTAAAAAAAATAACATCACTTAATGATAAAAAATATGTCATCTAAAGACTCTGTAGACAGAAAGGTATTAGTTATGACATTATAATTTTATGAATTTTAAAAGCACACAGAGTTTTGGAGATCCAATTGTTGAAGTAAAATGTTTTGCTTATTTCCAAGTTTCATTTTTCTCATCGGAGCCAAATTTTGTCCCTAGAGGCATACGTGTTACTAATCTCCAAGATAGTTGTAACATGCAAGAAATTGCAAAATACAGCCATTAACATCAATCAATAAATGTGTGAAACATTTAAGTAAATCAAGTTTATCTAGAGCACAGGAAAATGATAGAAAAAATAGCCAAAAAACTAAAAATGACACATATCCTTACTACTAACTACTAACTCATGTTAGGTTTTAAAGACTGCAAAGTTCATTGGCAATGAATTTTTAATGTATCCATTCCTATCTGCATCCATACCTTGTGACATCTTGTGTTATCATCAAGTGCCCCTTAAAACTTGTCAGCATATTATGGTTTCAGATTTTAGCAAAAACAAAACAAAAAAAAATGTTGCCAAATTCAAAATGTTGGGGCTGTAATGAGAAATACTAGAAAATAGAAGACATGATAGTTCAAATACCTTCTTCATGAATTATGCTTTTTTCTTCATAAGTCACTTCTCTTTTCTCATAAGCTTCTTCCCATTCCTCTTCCCCTTCATCATAGCCCTCTTCCTTGACATAATAGTCATGGTCTTCACCATAATCTTCTTCCCATTCTTCATAAATTTCTTTGGGCGTTTCATGTATTTTCTTTTCTTCATGTATTTCTTCTCTCCTTGCCATGGATGTTATTTTGATCTCTTTGGGCTTCTCTGGTAGCACCTCAGGAACTTAAAATAAATAAATTGATTATTCGTATCATAGTGTGGAATTTGCAAGGCATATTGGATCTTCCCATTTAGTGAAAATATTTCACCCTCACAGATGGTTTAAAGAAAGGACAATTTTTTAGACAGTCACAATTAGCTTGGATTTTAAATGTGTGTTTTTAACATAAAGCCAGAAATCAAACAATTGTGATAGACTGAAGTTATTTCAAAAGCAAACACCTTGTTTCCACAAGGTAATTTTATTCTTTTAAAAAAGTTTACAAACAAAGGAAAAAAGTTACCTTTAGGTGGCAGGACTTCTTCTGGAGCTTTTTTAACCACCTTTTGGGGGACTTTCTTCAATGGAACCTTTTTCTCTGCTTAAAAATAATAGATTTAAAAATTTGAATTAAAAAACCTTAAGAACCCCTGAAAAGCCAAACAATCAAAAATCCAAAAATCAACTGTCATAACAAAACATGAACATAGTATTCAAATACTTTAAGGACTTTTACCTGGCTTTTTCTCCTCTGGAGGTGGAACAAGAGGCAGAAGAATGGGAATAGGGGCAGCTTGTAGGAAAAATGAAATATTTAGAACAAAATTTAAGTTTGATATTTCCTTGTAAATGAAGAAAAGTCCTGGTTTGGGAAAATAGATTATATGATTTTATTGCAGCTGCAGAATAAAAGCAAACATGGTGCTTATGCTGAGAGTTTACAGCAGCTGAATAAATACAATTTGAGTGGGAATCCCCAGTCTACTTTATTTGAACCCTGAATGTCCTCAGCTTTATTTTTATTGCTGCCATCACTCTCTTATCTTTGCTGAATGGTAATTCATCTAAATATCAAATCTTTCCCTTCCTGCTGCCACTGCAAGCATTTACCAAATTATCCTTGAAATAACCCCAAGCAGTACAAACTGCTGGCATTTATAGTAAGCTACTGGGTGTAACGGAAGTATAAATATTGTTTGTAGCCTGTAGTCCAAAACCAGAGCCTGAGGGGAGACCATTTTGATTTAAAATAATATTTTTTTAAAGGCAGTAATTCAGACAGTCTGTTTAGAAGATATTTTTTTTGTGGAAAAAAGAAGAGATGAAAATTTTTAAAAAATTATCAGAGAGGAAGATGGAAATAAAAAGAAGATCAAATGAACAGACTGATAGGAAAACATGATGGAAAAGACTCTTTTTAAGAGAATTAAATTAACTCCTACCACTACCTGTGTAGAGTTTTCACCTTCTGCACAGCAAAGAAGCCTATCCAAGTCAAGTCTTGCTCACAGGGACAATTAACTAGATCCTATCCCTGAGCTAAGATTTTTCTCTGAGGTTTCCACTGGCCTTCTGGTTCAGTGCAGATACAGAACAAGTACGGTTTGTTACCCTACCTTCAGCTGGTTTTTGAGGTGGAACTGCAACCTTGGCATCAGGAACATCTAGAAAATCAAAATTTTTAATTCACTTAATAAATGGTACCAATAAAAAAATTCAATGTGCTCTCCTCAAGAATAGTAGTTGATGGTGCTTTAATCTTTCTTTTTGTAACATACAAGGATTGCTCCTCAAGTATAAGCTAGCCAATCAATAGATAATTGTATTAACCTTTCAGTTCAGCCAGCCCATACAATGTTATGTTTTATTTCTAAATAATTCTTGCAACATTTGGAGTAGGCTCTTAAGAACATTCAAAAGAGAAGATCACTGCATATCATAAGGAGGTGATTTTCACCAATTTTGCCTCCTTGGTTATTTTTTTTTTCAGTTGCAAAGAGAAGATCCTATTTATTAATTGGTACATCTTCATTGTTCTATTCCCTTGCAAACAGAAAAAAAAGAAACCCCGACACTTGTGTGTTTTAGAGAATGGGGCATTCCATATTGTACAAAATAGGGTCCCTATCAATGTCACTGATTATGGATTAGTCTCAGTATTCATTGGCACATGTCTGTGGATGAGGAATACTTTTTTGGGATGTAGGTTATACTTACTCTAACCAGGGAAAAAAGATTTGAAAATAATAAAAAAGCAGAGCTTTTAAAATAAAATTAAATGTTTTAATTTTATGACAGAGTATAGACAAGATCTTGTGCCAGTCTTGCTTGAGGATTTTACCTGGTGGCTTCAACTCCAGTTTGATTTCTGCAAAGGAATATTAGATTTCTTTTAGGAACTATTGATTTTTAAGAATCATGTTTCAAACAAACAAATTTCACATGGCTATGATCACAAATTTGTTTAGAAAATTTGCTAACCTTTGGTTACAAGATAGAGCTCTGCAGTGCTTCTTGCTTCTCCTCTTGGTTCAAGACGAGCAATTACAGAATAGACACCTGCAGCAGCCAAGAATGTTCATATTTATATTCTTTTATCATTTAAAACCAGACCAAAAAAAAAAAAAAAAACCAGATAAAAAATGGCACCAGCACAAATATTTCATGCGTTTTTACCTTCATCTTCTGCATTAACATTGTGAATAGTCATATAATGACAACGACCTTCACTTCTGAAGCTGTACTTGGGACTCTCTCTCAGTTCAGTGGGGCCTTTATACCACGTCACCACTGCATCATCAAAAGACACCTCACACTCGAAGGTTGCAGACTGGTGTTCACTCACAACGATATTCTGTATGCTCTTGGTGAATTGAATTGGTTCCGCTGTTTTTAGAAAGAAAAAATATGTCAATTTTTATGCAACACCATGGCATTTACTATATCTGAATCCTTTTCATTGTTGTCATCAAAATAGCTAAATTTTAATGAGATACTAGCAATAGATCTTGAAAAAGTAGAGTAAGACAAAGTCATTCCATCTTCTACGAAGTTTAACGCATAAGAATGAAGATTAGAAGACGTAAGAGTTCAACTATAACAAGATTGGTGTGCAGATACATTTTGTAAGCGAAGCCATTAAGGAAACTAAAGATAGAGAATAATTAAGAAAAATTCCAAGGAAAATATAAGAGTTCCAAGAAAATAGAAGCTAGTACAACTCAGATTGCTTGTGGGCTACAGGACATTATTAATCATGGTTTAGTGAAGAATACTTTTAATTGAATTACACAAGTATGTCACATGCTCAAATAGAAAGGACAGTAAAATTTCTTATTTAGTCTGCTTCCAAGTTTTGGAATCTGTCTTTCAGAAATTCTTTTTATTTTCATTTGTTCTGCTAATGAAATCTCCAGAAACTGTCACTACTGTAAGAAAGAGATTCTATATCTTTACAAACCTTCAATGGCCAGATCTGCTGTTGTTTCTAGACTGTCAAGCTTGCAGGTATACTGTCCCTCGTCTTCCGTTCTAACATCCTTGATGATGAGTTTGTGCACTTTGTCAGAGACTTGTGTTGAATATCTCCCTCCTATCTTAATGGGTCTCCCATTTCTATACCACTGAGACTTGGCATTTGGGATAGAGAACTGACAAGTCAGGGTGCATGTTTTTCCTTCCTTGAAAGTAGTGTCATGAAGATGCCGCTCAACTGCAGGTTCTATTAGCATGGTAAAACATACATTTTAACAGAGATCAGAGAGTGGAATAAATGATGTGTAAACTAACTCAAATATATACTTCAGAAGTAGACTTACCAATCACAGTTAGCTTGGCACTGGCAATATGTGGTCCACACACTATTCTGAAATTTCCTTGATCTTCAGGCTGGCAGTTTCTAATTCTCAGTATGTGGCGATCACCTTCAATTCTAATTTCATATTTGTCATTGGAGTCCAGTTTCTGTGTTCCCTTGTACCATGACAGTTTAATTTCTGGATAGTTAATCTTAATCTCACATTCAAAGATAGCATCCTCATCTGCTAAAACCGTCTGATTTTCAATGTCTCTGATCAGAGTAATAGGCTGGAAAATATTAGTTTAAGTTAATTTCAAGTTCCCTGTTATAGGTTTGAATATTTCATAAATCAGTCCAAAAATGTTTTACCTCTGTTTGTGTGAGTCGTTGCTGAATAAAAGCTACAAGTTCATCAAACTCCTGATCTTCCCTTTGAGCTTTCTCTGTAAGCTCAATTTCCTATAAAAATGCAGAATATACTCAAAGATTAAAGGATAGTAAATGTCAAGCTGTCACATTCATCGAACACAGAATTAATTTCTGCATCAAATTTTATGTAACTCTACTGTAACCAGGAAATCTTCCCATTCTAACAATTGCAGTCCAGTTATGAAGGCAGAACCTACTTAGCCAGAAAGCCCCTTTTTTCTTCTTGGATTTGTGCATGCAAGAAATTGAGAACTGCCAGTAAAAGATCTAAAGAAGAACCAGAAATTTGTCCACACATCATAACTTCAGAGCTTCAGAGTGTGGACACCACATCTGTTCAAGGGAAACACATTGCTCCTAAGAGAACCAATGCTGCAGTCACACTGCATCTTACCAATCTATGGCTTTCTTCTGCTTGGGTTTGCTTTAGTAACTCAAAGGCTTGCAGGAGGCCACGGAAATCTGTAATTCCATACATGCGAGCATATTTCTCATATTCTTTGGGATCTACATTTTTGAGAAGTTCCAAGATATCAATAGGTTGCTCTTCCTCTTCTTTTCTTTTTGTTGGAGTGCTATTCAAATCAATAACAGAAGTTAACTATGCAGCATTTTATTCCCAGAAAGCTGTTTAATGAAATATTGAATCGCCTCAGAGCTGTTCTGTGCAGTAGAATCCTTTAGCTTAGTCTAGCCAGGTGCTTTTATTTTTAATACAGTTGTTTCTATTTAACAAATTTTTAAAAATTATATCTTGTTCTGAGATGTATAATAAAAAAAGTTTCTTCTGTGTTGATAGCAAATTAATCCATAAAAACTTTCAATATACCTTTTTAGTTTTGCCCTGAGATCCCCTTCAACAACTTCTTTCTTTCTTTCTTCAACTTGCAAGTTTACACTCCTCTCAATTTCACCATGTTGGTTAAAAGCAACACATTTGTACATGCCAGAATCAGTTTTTATTGTGTCCTTTATTTCTAGTTTGGCTTCATCTCCTCTCTGCTGGATTATAATGCGGCCTCCCTGGTTGAGTTGCCTCCATTTTCCCTTCATCCACTTAACATTTGGAATTGGATCTCCTCCAACTTTTGCAATAAATGTTGCAACGGTCTCTGCAGAAAGATGCAAATGAGGAAGCTAAGTCTTTCCAGTTGTTTATAACAGGGGGACATCATCTCAAACAAAAGGTGTAGGCAAATAGAAGATATTGTACTGTTTTAAAAAGAGTTCTTACTTTCCATGACTTTGATACTCTGAGGCTCTGACACAAAATAAAGTTTGCCTTCCACTTCTGCTTTCTTAGCTGCTGGAGCAGCTGCCGGTTTTTCTAAAAAAACAGAGTCAGAGAGTTATAACAGATGGCTTCATGTAATAGTTTGTGTTCATAGGTGATGATGCTTCTGAAGGAATTGTAAAAAAGAAATTAATTCCTGAGACGGAACAAAGTACTGTGCAAGAGGTAAAAATGCAAATACTTTCATATTGTTTTAACCAACTTGCAGTTTACTTTCCAGATGAAACTGTCCACAATGGGCCATACTGTGCTGTTCATTTATTTCAGTCAGGCCATTTATACTCGCCATGGATGCAAATCCATAGATAGATATGCAAATAGAAAGCCTCATTTTTAAAAATGGATTTTTTTTTTTGCGAGGTTTTCTTTTTTCAGTCTATTTCTGGATATTATGCCCTAAAAGTTGCATTTTTTTACCAGTGGTCTGTTAAATTCTCTGTTTTTCTTTGACTAAGTGTGGCTAACCATGTAGTGAAAAAGACTATTTGTGCATACTGCTCTTGTGTCCTTTATGCAGTGGTAAAGCAAGAACCACACAGAAGGACTCAAGTTTAGACACTATTTACTTTGAGCTAAAAGGTCAAAATGTCTTAGAGCTATAATATCTATAATAGTCTTAAAACAGTTAGCCTCTAAGGCCACATACTCAAATTCCTTCTGTATTTTTCTTTAAAAACCCACCACTTTTCACATGTTTTCCATAAAACATATGTCCAAGTAACTTCACCCATTTACTTTGCATTTTTCTTAAATTTCGTGTTTAGATAGAAAATAAATTCTCAATCTCTTTGGTAGGAATGTACTATTGATTTGACACTGATATTTCAGCATTTATGTCACTGTTGATATATGAATTATTGTTAAATACTCTGTTTTACCAGATTCTACGATTAAAAAAAAAAAAAGTAAATAATTGTTTGTTATTAGATTATTAACTTCTTTGTTCCACAGAAAAAAAGTGGGATAGAGTTTTGGTTGACATTTTCATCATATGCCTTATTTTCTCCTTGTTACTGTACCTTTGACTGTCACTTTAGATTTGCAAGTATCAGTGCCAGCTGCATTTGAAGCTTTGCATACATATTCTCCTGAATCTGATTTGGTAACTGCAGCAAGTTCTAGAAGAGCTACTCCATTAGCAAAGCTGAAGTTGCATCTGTCTGAAGCTCTTATTTCTCTTCCTGCCTTCAGCCACTGGATCCGGATTGGCTGTGATCCCTGGACATGACAGCTAAGCTGTAGCGTATCACCTTCCTCTGCTGCTGCTGGCTGAAGAGGCTGGTCAAAAACTGGAGGCTTTTTAGGTTCTGGAATATGAAAATGCTTGCGTGAATACTCAGGAAAGTATGATCAAGAATATAAGAGAAAGAGAGATCATGTGATTACTAAGGAGGCAATGGCAAGGAATGGAGGATGATAAACAGAAGTCTGAGAATGTCAACCATAATGTTATAAAATGGAATAAATATCAAGAGAGCATGACAGCATATTTCCTATATAAACATGCAAGAAATATCTTTATCCTCTCAGCAAGAACCTTTACACGCAAAAAATAGTATGAGAACAAAAGCACCATTAGGCTGCAAAATTATATAATATCTTTAAAGAAATAAATTTGCAATTTCCTGCAATACTATTATAATGAAGTGTCATGCTACCAAAATGCAGTGTCAACACTGCCTAAACGTAGATTTCATTGCACAAACCCCCTGTTACTCCACTGAAGGAAAATGACGGAAAATTCAACAGAAATTTCACAAATATTTCAATGTTTCCTTGAAATAATTCATAGCAAATAGTGAAAAAGAAGCTTCTCATTAAAAAAAAAAAAAATCACAAAAATAAAAGAATTTCTTGGCTTTGTGGTTTATGTCCATCTCTGGACAAATCACTGGTGTTAAGGTAAAACCAGCTCATAAGAGAGAAGCTATATTCTTGCAGTTAAATAAAACAAAGATATTTTTTTAAGCGGGAAGCAAAGAAAAACAAGACTTCAACCAACCTCTGATAACAACAGAAGATGTACTCAACACGCTTCCTGCTTCATTGGACACTTTACAGGTGTATAAACCAGCATCTGATTGCTCTACAGCCTTTATATGCAAAAGCAAAGTATTGTTTTTGAAAGATAATTCACAGTGAGCACTTGAATGGACTTCCTGATTATTTTTATACCAAGCAACAGTCAAAGGCTGAGAGCCGGAAACACGACCCTCAAGTTTGAGTTCATTCCCCTCGGTTTCTTCGACTGCTTCAGACAGTTTCTTAGTAAACGTAGGAGGAGTTTTTCGTTCTGTAAAAAGAACATAAATTCCATGAATCTATCTGGAGATGAAAAATCCTAACGACAATGCTTCAAGAAAAATGTGAACATTGGGGAATTGATATTTACTCTCATTTAAACTGGATATATTTTTAAAGTGAAATTATGCTAAGATAAACAGCAGGAGTCTTGCTCTTACATTCATTGTCACTGTATTTCCCTGCTTGAAAAAAAAATTTCTTAACACTGATTTAAGTGGCACACCATTTAAGTAACCCCAAGAGTTTTGTCAAGTTCTTAAGAAAGAAATAGGCCAGAGCCTATTGAGAAAGTAGGCCAAAGAAAATGTTTTCTTTCTCCTCCCATTGCTGTTAATGACCTTTCCTAATTTCCTTATAATATTCATATCTTATCTGGTATCTCCAGATAGGTACTCTCAGGCTACATCCCAAAGGTTTTCTCAAAGTTATCTTGCAGTAATAAGTCCAACTACCTTTGTAACTGAAGAAAAAAAGATGCAAACACAATGTATTATCTATTCAGTACCTTTAACAGCCAGTTGAGCTGTGCAAGAGTCCTTTCCAACTTCATTGCTAGCATAGCATGTATATCTTCCAGAATCTCCCCTGTCAACTCTCAAGATGGTCAGATGGGCTGTGTTGTCTACATAACTGATCTGATAGTTCTTTCCTGTTCTAATTTCTTGGTCATCTTTTGCCCAAGTGACTCTAATAGGCTGTGTTCCAGAAACATGACACTCAAAATCAGCACTTTCTCCAATAATGCCATCCACAGGTGTAAGTGGGATGTCAAAGAATGGAGGAGTCTTCCCTTCTGAAGAGTGAAAGAAATAAAAAACCACCACTCAAAAATCTCAATTTACTTTAAAACTGTGTGAAATAAGAATCTCTTTTACACTATTAAATCCAAATACAAAGCAAAACTCAGTTTTAAGACACTTCCATTAGATATTTCACAGCCCACCAACCTGTAAGGACAAGCCTGCCACTGGAAGAAGCAGTCCCAATAGCATTGACAGCTGTGCAGGTGTATTGCCCAATAAGGCTCCTATCTGTCTTCAAAATCTGGAGAGTTGCTACATTATCTACAAAGGACGTGTGAACATTGTAGTCCTCTTTTACACGCACTCCGTCTTTAAACCAAGATACTTCGATGGGTTCTGAGCCAGCAATGCCACAATCAAACACGACTGGTAAGCCAACAGTTTCATGAATGTCTCTTAATTTTCTTGTAAAAGAAGGAGGAAGTTTACGCTCTGTAAGAGAACAAGTATTGTACAGTGAAGTCTTCCAGAAGACATGCACCTCTTGCTCTACTCACCAATAATCACTGACTGATATGCTGGAGAGTATGGTGGATTTTTGCTCATAACTTCCAATTAAAAATATTGTTTAGCATATCATTTATTTTGAACTTGTTGTAAAGTGCCCTGTGCATATGGTCGCAGGAAGAGAGGTCTCTTTTTTTTAATCTTAGACCCAATGAGCCTCAGGATTGCTAATACTGGAAACAATCAAAGCAATATCCTGAATAGAGACGGAAGATACAGAGGCTTGTAGCACCGCAGAAGAGCTGTGGTCAGTAAGTGCTGTATTTCAATTAGCTTTACTGGTAGGCTTTTGTTAGTAGAAGAAAGTACCACAGGGTACCTTACACATCAAGAAACAGTAAAGTGTTTTACGACGAAGAGGCAATTGTTGCTTTTCGAAATAGCAAAGCATACTTAAGAAAAATAGGCCATTTCCCTATATTTAAAATTGAAATATTCACCTTGAACTGCAAGCAAAGATGATGAAGAAGCTTCCCCAACAGAGTTTTCTACTTTGCAGATGTACTCCCCACTGTCACTACTGTCTACCTGGCTGAAAACCAGAGTAGCAATTTGGTTCCTAAAGTGCATTTTCACAGTAGCAGTTCCTCTCAGCTTTGTATCGCCTTTGTACCATGACACAATCATTTCTGGTGTTCCAGCAACCTGGCACTGTAAGGATGCAGAATCCCCAACAGTCACCTGCACTGGCTCCAAAGGTGTAATGAAGTAAGGTGGTTCTGAAGGACAAAGACACACCATTAGCATAAAAAGATATTGCAAAATGACCATTAGTAGTTCAAATAATGCTTGTTGAAGTGCTGGTGGCTTGACGCACCTAGTATTGTGATTGTACCATGACAAGTATCTTTCCCAGAATCATTTTCAATATGACAAGAATATTGCCCCTGATCTTCTAGTTTGCTGCTAGGGATTTCCAGTATGGCAGAAGTGTCTGTAGTGGTGATGCTACACTTTTCAGAGTGCATTATTTTCACTCCATTTTTCTTCCATGTCACTGAAATCGGTGGAGTACCCACATATGTGCATTCCAAGATTAAATTTTTCCCTTTCTCTACACTTAAATCATTCACCTTCTTCACAAATTTGGCTGGTTCTATAATAAACAATAGGAAGAAAACAAATTAAATAAAGCCAAGAGATTATCTTTAAGAAGCATAAGAAGCAGTAGTCTGGACAAACCTTTGACAAAAAGATGTGTTGTGCAAGAAATTTTCCCTGCCTCATTAGAGACCTGGCAGGTGTAGTCTCCACTCTCAAGTGGATGTACATCAAACAGCTCCAGTTCTGCAACTGAATCTTGCAAGGTGATATTGCATCTGGGTCCTGGTACTAGCTCAACACTGCCTCTGAACCATTTAACTTCCAGTGGAGGGGAACCTTTTACGATACTAGTAAAGGTTATGTTTGCCCCAGATAAAACATCCAGTGGTTCAGGTTTCTTCACAAAAGATGGTGGTTCTAAGCACACAAATAAAACAGACAGAAAAGAAGTACATTTGAACTTCTTTTGAAGATCACGGTAATCAGAAATATTCAACAAAGAAAAAATTAATTCTTTCTGAAAATAAATTTGGACCCTCTGATTCTGGCTTTTTACTGATACTGACCTATAACACTCAAAAATGCGCTGCATTCATCAGACCCAGCTACATTAGTAGCTGTGCACAAATAAGTTCCCATATCAGACTCTTGAAGTCCATTCACTTTCAGAGAACAGGTATTGTCTGTAAGAGTAGCCTGATACTTCTCTCCACTGGTAATCTCTTGTCCATCATGAAACCAGGAAACCAAAATGGGTGGTGACCCATAAACTTTGCACTCCAGTACAGCAGAAGAACCCAGCTGGCCATAAGTTTCTTTCAGTTTTCTTGTGAAAGAAGGAGGTATAATACGATCTGCATATGTTTCAAAATAATAAAAAAATAGAAATTATCATACAGGGTTCTTAAATGCAGGAAGTTCTCTGTGCATAATAAAATTAGTGACCTTTTGCTGTATCTGCTTTGGCAATATACTCTGAAACATCTAAGTATTTGAAAAATAGTCAATGGTTAAGGAAATGCTGGAGCTTTCATCCATAATCTTTGACAAACACATTTTGTTTTTTCCATTCTTTTTCATAAGCAACAATATTGCACCAGCTGTCCAAGATAACAGGTAGATTAAAGAAGAAATCAAGTCCTTTCAATAATTCCCACCCCTCAGATTTTAGGCAGGCATCTATCCTTGATGCCTGTCAGAGTGGCACGCCAAGTACTCCTAAGATTATACAACTCTCTTAGGTTGCCAATCACAACAACAACTTTGCTATCTGAAGGCTTTGTAAAGGAACTAAAGGATCAGAGGTGACTCAGAAAGAGTAGTCAACTAACCTGAAACGTGCACTGAAGCTGTGCAGCTGCTTTTACCAACACTATTTTTCACCTCAAAAGTATATTCTCCACTGTCTTCTAGTGTTGCATTGAGGATCTTAAGCCCAGATACTTTGTTGAAGAAACTGATTTTATATTTATGGTCAGTGGACAGTTCATTACCATCCTTAAACCACCTAGCAGTAAGCTCTGGTGTGCCATCTACTGTGCACTCCAGAGTACAAGAGTCTCCAGCTGTAACTTTGACTGGGCCTGGCTTCTCTACAATGACAGCAGGTTCTGCAATGAAATGCAAGTCAGAAAAATTTTTAGAACAACGAAATAGCTATCATTATTATTAAAATTTAAATTTCAAAGGATCTTAAAACACGTTGTGTTTTTTATCTCATGCTACCAACCTAGCACTTTCAGCATGGCAAAGCATTCCTGAACTCCAGCATCATTTTTTATCTGACAAATGTATTTCCCAGCATTGGTTGGTTCTGCATTTCCAATCTGCATAGTTGCAATGTTTTCTGAGTAGGAGATCCAAAGATTATCACTTTCTCTGATGATTTCCCCTTTGTCTTTTAACCACAGAACAGAAATGGGCTGCGATCCTTGTACTGCAGCCTGCAGTTCAATCGACTCTCCAACTACGACAGTGAGATCACTCAGCTTCTTCACAAAGGTTGGTGGTGCTATTTAAGAGAAGATATTTAAGAGTAAAGAACCCTGCCAGAAGCGGAAAAGTAGGAGAAGAATTTCAGGAACAAAGAAATGCCAAGAAGATGCCAATCTTTGTACAAACCTCTTAGTGTTACAGAGCCAATACAGGAGTCACTTCCCACATCATTTATAGCCTTACAGTGATATTCACCAACATCTGCAGTATCCACACTGAGAATGTGAAGACTAGCTATGTAGTTCTCAGACATGACCTTATACTTCTTGCTGCTCCGAATTTCTCGTTTGTCTTTATACCATGAAATCTGGAATGGAGGAGTGCCCTGAAGCTCACACTCCAGATGAATATCAGACCCTTTCAAGGTCTCAACTGGATGGGGCTTCTTGGTAAAAATAGGGGGTGCTGGAAAAAAGAAAAAAGAGTTATCATTTGTGTTATTTAAGCAAAAGAGATTAAAGAAGACAGAAGATTGAAGTAACTCTTCTGATGCTAAATAGCAAAGACAATAGATAAGAAAGATCTGCCACAGAGATCAAAAACAGACAAGTGATTTGCCATCTACTCAGGCAGGTTTTGGCCTCCTGACAAAAGAAAGTGGGATTTAAGAGCTTTTCCTAAAAGACAACGCTTAATGTTAGAAAGGGAAGTAAAGAGCTGGGATTCTGACCTTTTACTCTCAGTGTAGTACTGGTGCTTGCACTACCCGCCGGATTCTGAGCTTCACAAGTGTAGTCACCACTGTCTTCAACACTGAGGTTGTGCATTTCAATGACTGCCACTGAATCCACAAAGGACATTCTGAATTTTTCACTGGGATGGATTTCAGTTTCACCTTTGTACCAGGTGACTTTGATTTCTGGAGATCCACCTATTTTGCATTCATACGTTGTGGAATCGTACTGTTTCACAAGTTTTGAGGAGTCTAGTTTCTTAATAAACCTTGGTGGTTCTGGAAAGCCAAAAAGGAGAGATGATGCTTTAAACTGCACTAATTGTTTGAATAAGCAGGGAGATATGTAACTTAAACTGTAAAGTTTAGGGGCTTAAGCAAAAATTCAGATTTTGCAATTGCTATGAAATTTTTTTAGATTATTTCAAATTGGTCCAAAATCCAGATTAAGAAACAAACAAGTTTTCGATATGCATTTCAGTGAGTTTTTCCTTAGTTTACTGATGCACTGTACCTCTCCTTGTATGTGTTCATTACAGATTAAGTGATATGTGTGGTTTTCTGTATAACATATGCTCTTGTTATACATGAGTAATCAAAATGCCTGATGCAAATGCAAGAATCCAACTGTTCAGCCAAAAAATATTATTAAAAGCATTTATGGTGAGTATTATAGCAATTGCATTATATCCTGTGATTAATAATTAATGTAGTCAATGAATGTATCTGCATTATAACCCCTCACACATTCAGTGCAAAACTGAACGTAAAAGTTGCACATAAGGAATAAAAGTTAAAGAGCTTAGGTAGCAAACAAAAGAGCTTAGAAATAATTATGCTGAGGAGAATTATGAGATGGCTGGTATTACAGACATTGGTGTTAAATGTCCTGTGATTGAAAAGTAAAACAGATGGTTACATCTTGTTCCATAAGGAGGGGAAAGGAGTGGAAGTTTGATACTTTTCATCAAAAGTACCATCTAGGTGATTAGAATCACAAGACTGAATGCTCATATATCAAAGCTACAACTAGTAAAACCAAGAGGTGGTAATGTGGGCACAACAAACAAATCTCTCTGCAAAACAGGATGAAGTGCCTCTTAGTGTGACTGTAAAGTGTAGGAAGAATATCTAATTAATTTTGGATTATTTCAACCTGTGGGACAGTTGCAGAACATCCTGTGTTGCTAGAAACAAAACTTCCTGAGTTTCTAAAAATAGAAATGATGATTTGTTAACATCAGGACCCTTGGAACCTTAGCAATTTACTATCAGATTTCTCTTTGAGAAAGAGTTGATTATTTATCTGCATACTAACAGTTGCTGAGCAGTCACACTCTGATTCCACTCCTTTCAAAAAATGAGGGTATACATGTTAGTAAGGTATATATATAGAAAATAAAGCAGTTCTAGAACATAAAGCAAGTTTTAAAACTACAGATTGGAAACATTAGATGCTAGAGTGAAAATGTTAATAAAAAACTGTGAGGTTTTCAAGGTCAATTAAAAGAAAGGTCTTAATTCTACAAACAAAAGGCTGCATGTCATAGAAGTGAGTCAGCATATGCTCAAATTAAATGGATGCAAGTCAATGCACCCAAAGAGATTGACCTTTCAAGTTCTATAGAAATTGGTTGAAAACAAACAACATCATTAGTTTTATAGCCTTCGGGAAACTGTACAAATTCTAAAGAATACTGACACTAAAAAGTGTCAGTAAATTCAGGATCAAAAAATAAAATAATAATACTGGAAAAACTCCTCAGGGTTTTAAGAATAAAGATTTGAAGAGTAAAAAAAAAATAAATAAGGTCAGCTGGGATAATTTTACAAATGGCAGTGGTGTTCAAATAAAGTTATTAGCAATGGTATAATTAATAATTAACAGAATTTTTGTGGTAGAAAGAACTTCAGATATTTTAAAGAGGTTTGATTTCTTGCTACAATTTTTCAATGTATTTTGGAAGTCAAGTTACATAATACAGCAGCCCTACTTATTACTGAATCCAGGTAATTCAGTCTTATACACTCTTTACACCCCCACCAAGAAAAATGCTTATGGCTGGATAAAACTTGATATATATAAAACATTTGACAAATAATTAATACAAAATCTTGGTACTAGTAGCTCACTTTCCTGTGCTATTTGTCATAGAGAGTAAAAGGATTTACTCTTGAAAAATTTCACCCCTCTTTGCACTCCAAATTCATACAGAGGAAAGAGAGAAAAAAAAAAAAGAAAAAAAAGAGGAAAGAAAGTGCTAAAGCAACAGAAGCTTTATCTTTTAACTCAGGCATAATCTAAGCAGTGTATGTAACATTTCTTCTTTTATAAAATCAGTAAAATAGAAATATCCAGAACAGCTATAAATATGTTTCCACCTACATTGAGGAAATTGCACTAATATACATGTGTCACTTGCACCAAGACAGTCTGAGCCATTCATAAATTTAGATTTTACTTTTAGATCCATGCCCTATAATGAGAGGTGAACTGTTGGGTGGGAGGGATATAAAACTGGATCCCCCAGTTTTGCTGTTTAGAAGAGCAATCTTCGATGTTTTCAGTCTGTGAAAGAGTAAAGCTATTTGCAGGAGCTGCACATGCAGTAAAAGTACTTCTAAGCCTCATAAGTGAACTGAATTTCTCTCAAGTTTCCTTTCACTCCACTGGGCAACCTAGTGGCTGTCACTACTATTGAAAGACTTTAGAAAGACAAATTTTGCTGTTCAACAGAACCATTCATAAAGGCGCAACAAAGTAATAAGAGTTAATGTTTCAGTGGAAGAATCCCTTTGATAAGAAAAATCAGGTATTATACGAAAGCAGAAGAAATATGAGTAAGTATTTAAGTATTACAATAACATTTAAGTGAAGTAAGACATCTCAGAGTAACCTCTTGTAAAAATTGTTAGTTGCACACATGTCTGCATTCAGGACAGAATGTGTTTTCCAGGTGTCTGCCTTGCAAAGCAAACCCCATAAACACTCATGAACACCTCATAAGCCCACAGCAATACCTTGTACAGCCAGCTGAGCTGCGCACGCGTCCTTTCCAACACTGTTGCTGGCAGTACATGTGTAGAGTCCAGCATCCCCTTTACCAACTTTTAGGACTGTCAAGCTGGCTGTGTTTTCCACCAGTGTCATTTTGTAGTTGCCACCTGGACGAATCTCTCTGTTGTCTCTGGTCCAAGTAATCCTCATGGGAGCAGAACCAGTCACGTGGCACTTAAAGGTTGCACTTTCCCCTAGTGCCACATCGATAGGTACTGGCTTGACGTCAAAGAAGGGAGGTTGTAGGTGTTCTGCAAAGAGGAAAGCATGGCAGAGCTCACCACCAAGCCTGCCTCACCACGCCATGCCCATTGTCCCTGGCCACCATACAATAGGTAGAGTGGGAAAAAGGGTGGAGAAGTAAAAGAGCAAAGACATACAAAAGATTTTAATTGAAGTGTGATCTACAAACCTGTAAGGAGAAGTTTGGCACTGGAAGAGGCAGTCCCCAGAGCATTTTGGGCTGAGCAAGTATATTGGCCACAGTAATCCATGCTAGTTTCTAAGATCTGTAAAGTCGCAACATTATTTAGGAAGGCTGATTGCATGTTATCAGTGTCGCTTAAGAGAGCCCCATCCTTGTACCAAGACACCTGGATAGGCTCTGAGCCAGTTATGCGGCAGTCAAACGTCACTGGGGCACCAACCACCTCCTGGATATCTTTAAGCTTCCTGGTGAACGTAGGGGGAAGCTGACGTTCTGCAAAACAATAATGATCACTACTATCAGTAAGAAGCCAACCTAGAATTAATTATCTTTGAAATTAATAAAACCCCCTTTCTGTAGGCAACGAAGAGCTCCTACAAACTACCCCACAAAAGAGTGGCTCTTGGCCCATCACCTTTAACAACAAGCAAAGCTGTGGAGGTGGCAAAGCCGATGCTATTTTCTGCTTTGCAGATATATTCTCCAATGTTGCTATCCTCTACAGCAGAGAATGCCAGTGTTGCCACATTGTTCTTGAAATGCATTTTGTAAGCCTGTGTTGATCTGAGCTTGGTGTCATCTTTGTACCAGGACACCTTGATTTCTGGTGAACCGCCAATCTGGCATTTTAAGGTCAAGGGCTCGCCAACCTTCACCTCCACACGGTCCAGGTGCGTGACAAAATAGGGTGGTTCTAGGGAAGGAGAGAATGTGGTGAGCAGAGGCAGAGCTTCACTGGGGTGTGTTAGGGGGATCAGGGGTGATGAATACCTAAGATGGAGACAAGGCTGTGGCAAACATCCCCACCCGCCTCATTTGCCACCTCACAGGTATATTCGCCTTCATCGTTCTTTGTGCTGTTGAAGATTTCAAGAATGCCAGATTTTTCAGTGGTTGTAACAGTGCAGCGTTGAGACTGAGCAATGGGCATCCCATTTCTTTTCCAGGTGACAGAGATGGGAGGGGTGCCAATGTAGCTGCTTTCTAGCACAATGGACTTCCCCTGCTCCACACTGAAATCACTTAATTTCTTCACAAAGACTGCAGGCTCTGTGGGGAGGTATGAATCAATAGTAAGAGGGACAGATGTGGAAGAGCTGCAGGCAGGGAGTGAATGAAGATAACTGTGCATTCATGCACACACCCAAACACACCTTTCACAAAGAGCTGTGTTGTACATGAGGCACTGCCAGCATCATTTGTGACCACACAGGCATAATCCCCACTGTGGCCTGGCTCCACGTTGTACAGCTGCAGCTGTGCCACAGACTCATTGAGAGAGATGGAGCAGTTGCTGTCTGGCACCAGCTCCCTGATGCCTCGGAACCAGGTCACTTTGAAGGGAGTACTGCCCTTGATGTAGCTGGTGAATGTCACATTTGATCCAGGCAAAACTTCCTGGGGATCAGGTGTCTTCACAAAAGAAGGTGGTTCTAAGGATCATGCAAAGAAGTGAAAGAGGGAGAAAGATGTTAATAGGAGGGTCTCTGTGGGGAGGAAAATGAGCACGTTTGAGTCAAAAAGAAAAAATAAAAGAAACCATGGGAAAAACCCCAAACCAAACAAACCATGAAAAAGAAACCACGGGAAACCAGAGAAAAGAAAGACAAGAGGGAAGAACAATTTTGTTGAAGGCATGGCAGTATCCTTCCACTGACCTTGTACAGTCAAGAAGGCACTGCATTCATCAGATCCAGCCACGTTGGCTGCCACACATGTATATGACCCTGTATCTGTGACATCCAGAGCATTCAACTTCAAAGCACAAACATTATCCAAGAATGAGATTTCATATTTTTCTCCACTAACAATCTCATTCCCATCTTGAAACCAAGACACAGATATAGGAGCTGTGCCAGACACTTTGCACTCCAGCAGCACAGAGGATCCCAGCACCCCATTTGTCTCCTTTAGTTTTCTTGAGAATGAAGGAGGAACGAGGCGATCTAAGTAGGACAGGGCAGAAGCACAAGAAGATAAGTGTTGAGGTTTCTTTCAAGGGAAAGAAAAGGGAAAAAAAAAATAAAAGCTTTCTTTAAAGACAAGAGTGAACAATAAAGACATAGAGCTGACCTGAAACATCAACTGAAGAAGTGCAGCTGCTGTCCCCCACTTCATTGTGCACCTCAAAAGTATACAAGCCCCTGTCTCCCCTGTCTGCAGAAAAGACTTTCAAAGTGGATATATTGTTGAAAAAGGAAATTTGGTATTTGCGGTCACTCTTTAGTTCTCTGCCATCTTTGTACCACTTGGTGATAAGCTCAGGTGTTCCTCCTACTTTGCACTCCAAGGTAAAAGGATTGCCAGCCATTACTGTGATCGGCTCGGTCTTCTCTAAGATGACTGCTGGTTCTGAAATAGGAAGGGAGGGGTCTGTGTGTCAAAGGGAAATCTACCCACAAACCTGTGAGCACAGGGTGTAAGCAGAAGGCAAAGGCTGGCAGAGCCAACTGTGCAAGTTGTAAGACACAGTACCTATAATGGAGGAGGCTATACCCACCTAGGACCTGTAAAAAGGCAGAGCACTCCCGCATGCCAGCATCATTTTTGATCTGACAGATGTACTTTCCAACGTCAGTTCCCTCTGCACTGGCAATCTCAAGAGTTGCAATGTTGTCCATAAACCACATTTGAACATTTTCACTCTCCCTAATAACTTCACCCTTATCCTTGAGCCAGACAACAGAAATTGGTGGGGATCCTTCCACTACTGCCTGCAGGGCTGTTGGCTCCCCGATGAAGATTGCCGTGTCACTCAGCTTCTTGGCAAACCGTGGAGGTTCTGATAGCAAAAACAAGGAGGCAGAGGACAGTTAATCATACATGCTTGCTTGGAAGAGCGACAGCCAGGAGATCGAGAAAAGAGGGCAGTGATGCTGATCCTCTAGCATACAAACCTTTGAATTTCACTGGGCAGGTGCAAGTGTCGCTTCCCACCTCATTCATAGCTTTGCATTGATATTCTCCAGTATCTTGAGATTCCAAATTGAGAATATGAAGACTGGCAATGGAGTGTTTTGCTGTCACCTTGAACTTCTTGCTGCTCCTGACCTGCCTCCGGTCCTTGAACCAAGCCACCTCAAAGGGTGGGGTCCCTGCTATCTCGCACTGAAGGATAACATCTGAGCCTTTAAGAGTGTCCACAGGGCTTGGCACCTTGCTAAAAACAGGTGGTTCTATAAAAAAAGAATCACATCATAATGTGTGAGCTTCCTTCTCTGGGTGGGTTTCTGGATAGTAGCAGGAAGCAGCATATTCAGGAAGGGAGCCTACGCTTATATTGTAAACACATATTTAGATTTTAAATATGTGGCCTCACCTCCAAAAAATCCCAGCAATTAGAGTCCAAAGGGCAGAAAATGTGATACTTCTGCACCTGTTTGAAATCAGTGCTCAGTGTCCTTCCCCAAAAGCCACTCTCCCTGCACTACTCTGGGGTGACATTCCATCTTACATTCCATCTTTCCCCCTGCTCTTTCTAGCCGTGAAAGCTACAGTCAGTGAAGCTCAGCTACACAGCCTCCTCTTCCTTCTTAAATTTCACTCCTGTCAGTATCATTGTGTATAAAAAGGAGGTGGAAGGATGGCTGAAAAGTATTCCCAGCTTCCTCACCATAGCTGGTGTTCCACCTAGTCCATGCTTCCGTTGTGATCTGAAAAGCTTGCCTTGTTCATTCTGCAACTGACTTAAATGGGGAGACGAGGGAATGACTGCACAGTGATGAACACCCACCACTATTTCCTGCCTGATCTCTGCTGCTTAAACACATCAGCATTTAAATGCAAGAGCAGCTGGAGAGACACTGGCCCAGCAGGCACCAGCTGCTGCAGCAGCAGTGCAGCTGGGAGCAGGCCTGGCAGCCAGGGATTCTGGCGGAGTGCGGAGCTGTGTGCTAACCTTTCACTGTGACTGAAGTGCTGCAGCTGGCTGTGCCTGCAGAGTTGTGGGCTTCACAGATGTAATCCCCAGCATCTTCAGCAGTGGCACCCAAGATGGTCAGCATTGCCACGGAGTCTACAAAGGACATGTGCAGCCTGTCGCTTGCCTGGAGTGCCTGATCGTTTTTGTACCACACGATTCTGATCTCTGGTGTACCACTGATTTTACATTCAAGCTGAACTGTGTCCCCCTGCTTCACGAACCGCAAGGCTTCAGGCTTCTTGATGAACTTGGGAGGTTCTGCAGAACAGAATAGGTATGTAGAGAATGACAACCTACCTGTTTGCCAGTTTGTGAAATCTACAGCACTGAGCAAGAGTTCCGGGAGGCACAAGACTACTAGCATAAAAATAAAATTGTTACAGAAGTTGGCTGCATCCCCAACCAGAGTTTCCTCTCAAGGGAATACAGAAGATGAAGAAAAGAAGGCAAAGACAACAACTAAGACTGTGTTCTGCCAGCATTGGACCCTGCTGCATCAGACAGTTGAAGCCATAAAAGATACACAAAGAATAGTTGCTCCACCCAATTGAAACTTTTGAGTGGTAACAAGTAACAGAGCTCCCAGGCCAACGTGAAAGATTTGACAAGCTCTCCATCCCTGGGAGCAACGGAAACACGGTAGGGAATCATTTCACTTGCTTAGAAATCTTTAAAGTATATTTCTGCATTAAGAAATTAGGTGATTCATAGTCTAGATTAAATCAACAATTCAGAACTCTGACTGAAATCTTTAGCAAATTTGAAAGAGTCACCTATTCAGGCCAACAAATGCAAGGTAGAGCTGTATTTACCAATAACTTTCCATACAGCAATTGCTATGAGTGACCACCACAGTGATTATAGTTATTAAAATAAAAAGCAGTGTGAGTGCAACTCTCCATACAAACAGGTTCACACAGGTACCTTTCTCCTTCGAGATTTTGCAGGCACATAAGGCTTCTGCAGTTGCACAGTATGATGAGAGAAGGCGATTACATAATTTATGTCTGCAGTCTGGAAAGCTACTTTCTATAT
This sequence comes from Urocynchramus pylzowi, assembly GCA_013397555.1. Lineage (NCBI taxonomy): Eukaryota > Metazoa > Chordata > Aves > Passeriformes > Fringillidae > Urocynchramus > Urocynchramus pylzowi. The sequence goes on along the minus strand of VZRH01003314.1, from coordinate 444,299 downwards.
ATTTCTAAACTAGAAATGGTAGAAGATCAAAGACAAAGAGATCTCTTTACCCAAGAAAAAGAAAATGCACAAACAAAGGTGACTTAATACCTTTGACACTGAGTTGGGCTGAGCAGAAGTCTTTCCCAGCTTCATTACTAGCTTGGCAAGTATATTGGCCAGAGTCTCCTTTACCCACTCTGAGCACTCGAAGGTGAGCTGTGTTGGCTGTGAATGTAATATTGAAATTTCCTCCAGTTCGGATCTCTCGACCATCCTTGGACCACGTTATGTGTATTGGCTGGGCTCCCGTAACATGGCATTCAAAGTCAGCACTTTCTCCAAAAGGCACATCAATAGATTCTGGTTTGATGTCGAAGACAGGTGCTTGCTTGGGTTCTAGAAATACAAGAAAGCCATGTAATACTCATACCTCAGAAAAAAGCTAATCCAACACACAGATACCATTGCATGCATGAAATAAGAGGGAGGAACCTGTGATCCAAGTAAAAATTTTATAAGCCAACACACCTGCCACTGTGAGCCTAGCACTTGAGGTGGCAGTGCCCACAGAATTGGTGGCTGTGCAGGAGTATTGCCCAGTGTGATTTATCTCGGTTCGCACCAGTTGCAGCACTGCAACATTATCTACAAAGGATGTGTGCACACTGTGGTCATCCTTTAGCAGCACACCATCTTTGTGCCAAGTGACAGTAATGGGCTCTGAGCCATTGAGACGACACATAAGCTTAAGGGGTAAACCAGCAGGGTGCTCCATGTCCTTTAATTTTCTTGCAAAGGAAGGTGGTTGTTTGCGTTCTGGAAGAAAGCAAGTAAAGGATAAATACACCCCATGAAGCAACTTTTTTACAGTTTTGCAAGACTAGAAGAGTTTTAGCAAGCTAATATAAAATCATCACCTTGAACTGTTAAGAGAGCCTTTGTAGATGCAGTTCCTACACTGTTTTCTGCCTTGCAGATGTATTCTCCACTGTCGCTGCTAGCCACTTTGTTGAAGACAAGTGTAGCAACATTGTCTTTAAAGAACACTTTATACTCAGGAGTAGACCTGAGTTTTGTGTCACCTTTGTACCAAGACACAGTAATTTCTGGTGTCCCAGCAACGTGGCATTGCAATGTTGTGTAAGACCCAACTGACACCTCAAGAGGTTCCAAGTGTGTAACAAAGTAGGGAGGTTCTAAAAAAAAGGAGAAGCAATTAGACAGGCTTATTGTGTGCCAGGTTTTGGAAAGCATACACTTGAAAAAAAGGCAAGGAAAAGAAGCAAAGGGAGCACACACCTAGGGTAGAGACTACAGCCTCACAAACATCTCTTCCTGCCTCATTTTCAACATGGCAAGTGTATTCTCCTGCATCATCTTTGGTGCTGTCAAGTATTTCTAGGATGCAGGATTTCTCTGTGGTGGTGATGCTACACTTCTGAGATTGTGTGATGGTGTGGCCATTCTTCTTCCATGTCACAGAGATGGGCAGGCTGCCTGTGTAAGTGCCCTCTAGGATGATGGGCTTGCCAGGTTCCACATACTGATCACTCAGTTTCTTTACAAAGACAGCTGGCTCTAACGAAAGTAAGTCACAAATGTTGAGCACAACATGCCAAATGGAGAGAAGGAAACAATAATTTAAGGTAAATGGAGAGACATCATCTCTACAAACCTTTTACTGTGAGGTGTGTTGTACAATTTACCCTGCCAGCATCATTAGTCACTAGACAAGTGTACTCTCCGCTTTGGGGAGGAGTTACATCAAATAACTCAAGCTCCACAATGGACTCCTCCAAGTAGATATTGCATTTATCCCCTGGTACAAGTTCATTGGCCCCTCTAAACCAGTTAACCTTAAAAGGAGGGGTTCCTCTGACAACACATGTGAAAGTGATGCTTGTGCCTGGCAATACATCCAGAGGCTCTGGGGTCCTCTCAAAAGAAGGTGGCTCTAAATACACAAAAGAAAAAGATAGATAAGACAAATTGCTGCAGCATATCTCTGATATTTCCACACACCTTCTGAAGATAAAGAGCAAATTCTTTATTTTTCTGTCAGTATTTTCCCCCAAGAATATTTACAAAAGACTGCAGATAATTTTAAGAGAGCAAGAGAAAAGAGCAGTTCAGAGAGCTTCATGACCATCATATACCCACCTTGTACAGTCAATACAGCACTGCATTCATCTGAGCCAGCTGTGTTGGTAGCTTTGCAGGTGTAAGTGCCACTATCTGAGTGGCTCAGTGAATTAACTTCTAAAACACATAGGTTATCTGAAAAGGACATTTGATGTTTTTCTCCACTGACTAGCTTAAGTCCATTTTGGAACCAGGCAACAGAAATAGGAGGTGAACCTGACACTTTACATTCCAGCAGTGCTGAGGAACCCAGAACACAAGGGATTTCCTTTAGTTTTCTTGTGAAAGAAGGAGGAATGATTCGGTCTGCATAAGAAAACATAATAAATCCATGGTTAGAGAGAAAATGAGAAAAGGAATGGAATAAAGAACAGAGAATGGCCAAACAAAAGCTTTTGTAAAAGATAGAAGACAAGCTACCCAACCAACCTAAAACATCAACCGATGCAGTACAACTGCTTTTCCCCACGTCGTTTTGCACAGCAAAAGTGTACAATCCACCATCTTCCTTTTCTGCATCCATAATTTTAAGTGTAGATACATTATTGAGGAAAGTGATTCTGTATTTTTGGCTGCTGGTCAGTTCTTTGCCATCCTTGAACCACCCAGCGGAAAGCTGTGGTGTGCCTGCTACTTTGCATTCCAAAGTACAGGCATCTCCTATAGTAACTTTCATTGGCTCTGCTTTCTCTACAATGACTGCCGGCTCTGGAAGGAGAGATGGGTAACATATGTGGTTAAAACAGGGTTTGATAAGTATAAGCTGTAAGTATTATAGCACTATGAGATGGGGCTTACACATTTGATACTAAGGAAATTTTGATTTGTTGGGGTGTGGAGTTTTTTACAGCTGTTTTTTCCATCCTTTCTGTTACTCTAAACTGCAAATTTCAGATGCAGATTTCCAAAACTAAGTAAAAATATTTTAAATAATTTTAAAGTATATTTTCATTTAAAATACAAAATATTTTAATCTCCCTCTCTGAGCAGGCATGAGCAGAAGACATGGCAGAAATACAGAGTGGTTCCTTTCAACTACATTGCTGGACTACTGGAAGTATGGAACCCGACTTGTGCATGTTGGGGAGAAAAGGATTCTCTATTTTGTTTGTTTTGAACTCAGAGGCATAAGCAAAGTATACAGCTGATATTAAATAGCCAAATTTCTAACTTTAAAAAGAAACTTCCATGAATTTGTGCTTTTTACCCACCTAGAATAGTTAAGGTAGCCATACACTCGCGACTCCCAGCATCATTTCTGATCTGACAGGTGTATTTTCCAGCACTGCTTGTCTCTGTGCGCGCAAATTGCAAAGTTGCAATATTTTCCATAAATGTGATCTTTGTGTTCTCACTTTCTCTGATAATTTCCTCTTTGTCTTTAAGCCACTGCACAGAAATTGGCTGGGAGCCCTCCACTCTTGCTTGTAACTCTACTGGTTCACCAACCACAACAGTCATGCTGTTTATTTTAGTCAAGAATTTTGGTGGTTCTGAAGAAGAAATACGCAGTTACAGTAAATACTCACAGTGTTTCCGCAAGGAAGAGCAATGCAGCGCCCATGGGAGCGCTGCAGAAGACACATGTACCAGTACTTTACCTTTCAGCTTCACAGTGCAAATACAAGTGTCACTTCCTACATCATTCTGTGCTTTGCACTGATATTCGCCAACATCTGCAGCTTCAACGTTAAGAATGCGAACGCTCGTGTGGTAGTTTTTAGCTGTAACCTTGTACTTCTTACTACTGCGGATTTGTCTCCTGTCTTTGTACCAGGCAACGTCAAATGGAGGTGTTCCTGAAATCTCACATTCCAGGCTAACCTCAGATCCTCTGACAATGTCTACTGGAGAAGGCTTCCTGCTAAAGACAGGAGGTTCTAACAAGGGAAGAAAGGAATATTTAGAAAGTAGTCTGAAGCTCTTTGATCGACAAAGAATCTACAGATACCAGCCTCTGGAAAATGGGACTGCTGAGAATATCTACAGAATGGGCAAGACTTCCCTCTTTTTCTGGGCACAATATGAAATGAGCTTGCATGAAGGTGAGCATTAAGAGCCCTTAGCTCCCCTTTAGAAAAGGTAAACAGAGGGGTGACCGTTGGCAGAGAGGGTACAGGTCTCATTTAGCTGGTAGTAATCTCCCATACAGGGTGTAAAACTGACACTAGTCAGTTTGTGTCTGTTCTTTTTCTTCGTATTTCAGCTTCTTGATATAGCAATTTCCACTACAAACTGTCTTGGATATTAAAATTATAGAACTGGGGAGAAACTAGCTAAGTACCCATTTGCATTAAGAACATCATCTCTCTTGTTTAGACACTGGCAGAGAAGATGAGGGGGCATCAAGAAACAAACATGACATAAAAACAGAGCAGTCCTGAAATAAATTAATATCATGTTCCTGTGTATTTCTAAGTGATACAGCCACCAGGGGGAAAATAGGATGCAGTTGGAAAACAAGAGGACAGCTAACCAACCTTTCACTGTGACTTTGGTGCTACAGCTGGCCTTGCCGGCAGGGTTGTGAGCTTCACAGATGTAGTCACCACTCTCATCAGTACTGAGATGATTCATTTCAAGCACCGCCACTGAGTCAATGAATGATGTCCGGAATTTTTCACTGGCAACAATTTCATGGTCATTTCTGAACCACACTACTTTCATCTCTGGAGATCCACTTACTTTGCACTCAAGCCGGGCTGAGTCACCCTGCTTGACTACTTTTGTTGCCTCTAGCTTCTTAGCAAACTTGGGGGGTTCTAAAAAACCAAAAAAAGTGGGGTCAGGAAGGTCTGAACTAATACGGGAGAGAAAATGGTGGGAAAAGAGCCAAACAACGGTGGGTTGCAAACATAGGGTAGGGAATTCACTTGGCAGTGTATCAAAGATCACCAGGGTGGGCTTGGCAAAAAGAATGGAGAAGAAGGAGACAAAACGGTAACACAAGAAGAAAGAGTGCACACCTGTTACCAACAGTGTTGTAGTGCAAGAGTCACTGCCAACGTCATTTGAAACATGGCAAGTGTAGTGCCCACTCCTAGAAGAATCCACTGAATAGAGGGTTAAGAACCCAGTTGAACCTTCAATCCCAATGAAACAAGTTGGACCAGATACAAGTTCTAAGTCTTCTTTGAACCACTTTACTGTAAAGGGTGGTGTTCCTTTCAGTGTGGCCTTAAACTCCACTGTGGAATCTGGTACGGCTTGCTGGCTTTCAGGTTTTACTAAGAAGCTTGGTGGCTCTGCAGTTTTTAAGAAAAAGACACAGTTACATCAAAAATGTCTAAGAATTAAGAAAATCAGTGAGGCAAGCATGAAGACCAAGTTTTCAGTGTTAAGATTAAGATGTATAAGAGTGTTAGCATAAGATTTAAGGCATTTTCCCAGCATTTATTTATTAAGAAGTAGTAAAAGAGTTTCAAACCTTTCACAGTCAGGACAGCACTGCAAGAATCATTTCCAGCAACATTAGAGACACTGCATGTGTAATTTGCACTGTCTGCCAGCTCTAGGTTAGCAATCTCGAGTGACATAGTGTTCTCATGGCACAGGCTTCTATATTTTGCACTGTCAGTTATCTCTTTTCCATCCTTAAACCATTTTGCAACAATTGGGAGTGACCCAGAGACTTTACACTCCATTTGGATAGAAGATCCCAGAATGGTATCCTTTTTGGTTAGCTTTTTGATAAATACAGGAGGAATTGATTGATCTGCCCAACACAAAAAATAGAAAAAAAAAAAAAAAAAGCAAAAACACACTAGTTAACTTCTTGCTTAACTTTCACAGAGATTATTTTTCATTCCCTTCTTCATGGATTGGCAATACAAACCTAGCACAGTCAGAACAGCTTCACAGGTGCTACTTCCGAAGTCATTTTCAACCTTAAAACTGTATGTGCCACTATCCTCCTTTGATACAGGTTCAATCCTGAAACTGGCCACATTATTTTCAAAGCTCATTGTGTAGTATCTACTGGGCAGGAGCTGCTTGCCATCTTTGTACCATCTTATTCGGAGCTCTGGTGTCCCAGCCACAGTACACTCCAAAGTCACAGGGTCTTTTTCAGTGACTTTAAGTGATTTAGCCTTTTCTATGATCTGTGCAGGCTCTGAGGTATAAAGAGCATAAAAATTACAGCAGTTAGCTACATAGATAGGGAACTGACTTTCCAAGTACTCATCAAGGTTACACCTTGTACACACCTTGTACAAAAAGCAAAGCAAAACACTTCTCTATGCCAGATTCATTCTTTGCCTGACAGGTGTATCTCCCTCTGTGGCTGAGGTCAACATTAGTAAGCTTCAGTGTGGCCACCCTGTTCTCGAAGGTAATGTAGTGGTGCTCGTCATCTTCTAGTATCTTCTCATCTTTTATCCATGACACAGATAGGGGCTGAGCACCTGCTACAACACACTGAAAGAATGCATCACCTTTCAAAATACTAGTGACATTCTCCAGCTTCTTGACGAAGGATGGTGGTTCTGTGGTGGGAGTTTTGTTTGTTGTTCAGAGGAGAAGTCATGGAAAGGGAAGAGGAGAAAGAGAGACATAATGTCATCCCACTTGCTACACTTTAGCTGGGGCATATAATGTTTGAGATGTGCTTCCTAGAGGACTGACCTTTTAAGCTGAGTCTTGTGCTGCAAGAACAGCTCCCACCTTCATTTGATATAATACACTGATATTCACCAACATCCGAAATGTCACAGTTAGTCACATTAAGAGTAAATACTGATTCTTTGGAGGAGATGGTGTATTTCTTGCTGCTGAACATCTCCTTATTGTTCTTCAGCCACTTCACCTCAAATGGTGGGGTACCAGTCACCTCACACTCTAGTGTGGCCTCTGAACCCTTCACTACCTCGGTGGGACGCAACTCCCGAACAAAGGTTGGAGGTTCTATAAAGAAGAATGAGGGGAAAGTAGATAATAACCTCAAATAGTTTTGAGGGGAGAAGAAGTATCTCCTACTTCCTCACCCCCAGATATGTGACAGAGATAACAAGATGTTCAAAACCAACCTTTTACTTTCAGCTCGACGCTGCAGCTCTCACTACCTGCATCATTGTGGGCTTCACAGACATAAATCCCACTATCTGCCACTCTGGCTTGAGTGACTCTCAAAGTGGCTAAACCATCTACGAAGGAGATGCCATATTTAGCTTGGTCAGTCACTTCATTCCCGTCCAGGTACCATGTAATGTGGATCTCTGGCGTGCCTACTACCTGGCACTCAAAAGTGGTGGACTGTCCTTCACGCAAAGCTACTACAGAAGTTGGCATCTGAATAAATCTGGGGGGCTCTAGAAGATGGATAGAGAAATTGAGGCTTTATGATATTCAAGGTAGGAATAAAAAAACCCCAGAATTTAAAGAAAAAAAAAGGCTAAAAGGCTTCCACCCACCCTCCCACCAAAACTGCACAGAAAAATCAGAACCAAAAAAATTAGAAGACTGGGTTGCACACCTTTTACAAACAGAGTTGCTTTGCAGGTTGCAGTCCCCACATCATTGCTTATCTGACAAGTGTAGCTCCCAGAATCAGATGTCCTAGCTGAGAAGAGCTCCAGAACACTAGAACTGTCATCCTTCCAGACAGATCGACTGGCTCCAGACAGGAGCTCCTGGCTGTCTTTAAACCACTTTATCTGCAGAGGAGTAGACCCTTTCACCAGCGCTTTGAACTGAACCCTAGCATTGGGCACAACCTCTTGAGACTGGGGTTTTTCCACAAAATATGGCGGCTCTATAACACGCAAAAAGGAAGAAAGGGGATTACTCTGAGATGGGGAAATCCAAAACTATGCATGAGAGACCTAACAGAATACAAAGAAGGAACTCAAACCTTTTACTGTTAAGAACCCGCTGCATTGGCTGCTTCCTGCTTTATTTGTTGCTTCACAAGTGTAAGAGCCACTGTCTGTGCCTTCCAGTTTATTTATTTCCAGAAATGCAGTATTATCATGGAAAGAGTATTTGTGCTTTTCACTTGCTGTTATTTCTTGGCCATCCTTATACCACTGAATACTTATAGGATGTGAACCAGACACTATGCACTCCAGGTGGACAAAAGACCCCTTAATGCTGTCCATTTTCTTGAGTTTTTTGGTGAATTTAGGTGGTATAATGAGATCTATCCAAGACAGAGTAAAAAGACAAAATATAAAAATTCAACCGTGATTGTGGCACATGTCAGCTCAGGAGAAAAAATTTGGTATCTAAAAGCAATAATAGGAGAAAGCCCATACACACCTAGGACATTAATGCTGGCAGAACAGCTACTGCTCCCAACGTCATTTTGAACCTCAAAAATGTATTCTCCACTATCTTTCTTATCTGCATAAAGCACCTTTAATACTGAGACGGTATCTGTAACACTGATCTTGTATTTTGGGCCCAATGTCAGTTCCTTGCCATCTTTGAACCATTTGGCTGTAATAGGTTTTGTTCCTGAAAATTTACACTGCAAGGTTGCTGGGTCTCCCTCAGTCACATCTATTGACACAGCCTTGTCCACAATTGTAGCAGGTTCTGTTGTAAACAAGGAGATAGAGTGTTAAGTACATCTGTAAAAATCACAAGGGAACTGTCCCAGATCATTGCAATCCTTCAGGGTAAAGACCAACCTTTGACAGTCAGCAGAGCAGAGCACCTCTGAATTCCTGCCTCATTTTTAGCCTGACAGAAATATTTCCCATCATGTTTCAGCTCAATAGATCTCACCATAAGAGTGGCAACATTGTTCACAAAGGTCATTTTGATATTGTTGTCTTCAATCACTTCGTCATTGTCTTTCAACCAGGACACAGTGATGGGCAAGGAACCTTTAATAGCAGCCTGAAACACAACCGTTCCCCCTCGAAGGGAGCTAATGTTTTCTATCTTCTTCAAAAACTGTGGAGGCTCTGGCAGGAAGAAAGTGGTTATGTAAGTACGAGTCTGGTATGTAACAAACAGTGTGGCATGGAAAACCACACTGGGATAAGAGCATGCTAGGGGTGTTCTGCACCTTGCACTAACCTTTCAGCGTGACCTCTGAATGGCAGAGGCAGCTCCCAACATCGTTTGTTACTCTACACTGATACTCCCCAACATCAGAAGCATCAAACCTGAAAACATGGAGGCTAATCAAAGATTTCTCAATGCTTATCCTGTGCTTCTTACTGCTCCGCACGGGTTTATCATCTTTCACCCAGAACACTTCAAAGGGAGGCGTGCCAAGCACCTCACACTCCAAAACCACATCAGAATCCTTCAAGACTTCCATGGAATGAAACTCCTTGCTAAAATAAGGTGACTCTACAGTGTGAAAAAGAAAGTGCAATTTGCATTAATCATACTTTTGAAGCCGGTACCAGTGTACTGAGTCTGAAGATACAAACTGTGTGGCTGGATGTCACACACACCTTTGACTGTAACAACACTACTGCAGATATCTTTTCCAGCGTCATTTTTGGCTTCGCAAATGTATTCCCCACTGTCTTCAGTATCAACCTCTGAAACATGCAGTATTGCCAAAGATTTTGTAAAAGATATCCTGTATTTGTCACTCTCTTTTAGCTCTCTATCATCCTTGAACCACGTGATTTTAATCTCAGGAGTACCAGTGACTTCACAGGTCAGCTCAGCATATCCACCTTTCTTTATGAGATGAGTTGGCTCTAGCTTCTCCTTAAAGGCAGCAGGTTCTGTGGATTTAAGAAGAGTGTTCAGGACAAAGAACACAGAAAAGAGTGCTGCTGTGTTCATCCAGCAGCTAGAACTTTAAATAAGAGTAAGAATGCAAACCTTTCACAAATAAGTTTGCACTGCATGTTACTGAACCAGCTACATTGGAGACTTTGCAGGTGTATTTTCCAGAGTCAGTTGGTTTGACTGCATAAAGCTCCAAGTAACTTGCTAATGCTTCTGTCATAATGTAGCAGGATCCTCCTGTCACCAGCTCAGTATCACCTTTAAACCATTTCACTGTCAGTGGTGTTGTGCCTTTAAACATTCCTTTGAAATGTACGGTTGATGCAGGCAATACATCTTGAGACTCTGGTTCTACAGTGAAGCTGGGTGGCTCTGGATTGTGTTGAAAGGAAAAAAATGCAAAGAGTAAGAGAGGGCTTGTATTTTGGGAAAGAAAAGTATCATCACAAAATAAGCAAAATTCCAAGAAAAGTGAAACAAATTGCCAAACCTTTTATAAACAAAGTGCTACTACTCTCTTTGCTACCAGCAGAGTTTGTGGCTCTGCAAATGTAGACCCCAGCATCATTTGCATCTAGGTGTTTTATTTCCAAAGATGCTGAGCCTTCTCCAAAGTGTACTGTATACTTGGCACTTGAAGTGATCTCAGTATCCTGCTTAAACCATGAGACAGTCATTGGAAGAGAGCCTGAAATTTTGCAGTCTAGGCGGCACGAAGCGCTAATGACACTGTCAATATTCTTCAGTGGTTTAGTAAAGAAGGGAGGGAGAGTGCGATCTGTTGAGAGTGAAAAATAAAAAGAAAGGAACACATGAGCAAAACAGGAGTGCTGTTCTACTTCTGGCTCTGTTGGGCACAGAGCAGAGCAACAGGGCTCTCTGCAAAGAGGCAGCACCAACCTAGCACAGTGAAGCTGGTAGTACAAGAGCTGATGCCCACATCATTGGATATCTCAAAGGTGTATTCACCACTGTCTTGCATTTCAGTGGCATAAAACTTGAGCTGGGCAATGTTATTTTTGAAGCTGATCCTGTATTTTTTGCTGGCAGGTAGTGGCTTTCCATCTTTGAACCATTTTGTTTTCAGCTCTGGAGTGCCTGTGACAGTGTACTCCAAAATAGCTGGCTCCCCAGCTGTAACCTGGATCATTTCAGCTTTATCAATTATTTTGGCAGGTTCTACAACAGAATTAAACAACTGGTGTTAAGGACAAAAGGAAATTTCTTCTCCTCTCAGGTGGGAGACTGAAGGGATCACAGCACTTCTCCACTGACCTTTCACTGCTAGTTCACCAAAGCAGGACTGACTTCCTGCATCATTCTCAGCCACGCAGGTGTATTTGCCACCAGAGCTCAGCTGGACTCCGGTAATTTGCAGTGTTGCTAGACCGTGATCAAATGTCACTCTCACATTGTTATCATCTTTAATAATGTCTTTGCCCTTCATCCATGTCACAGAAATAGGCTCTGAGCCTTTCACCACGGTCTGTAACGTAACACTATCTCCAGCCAGAGCTGTCACATTTTCAATTTTCTTAACAAAAGACGGTGGTTCTAGTTCAAAGAAGAGAGACAAGAAAAAAATACTCATCTACTCTTACATCATCACATAAAATCTGCTACTTAAAGACATTTTTGTAAGACAGTATGGGCAGTACATATCACAATTCAGCAAAAGAGCAGGCAAGTTGGAGAAGTGCTTTCTCCAGCTGGGAGCTAATGGCCCATTAATCTCAATGTTCTTCAAATTCACAGGTTTGATGCCAGATAAGATTCAAGATACACACAGAATTTTAAGAGAAGAAGATATTCTTTGTCCCCAGTCTCCCCAGCCTCCCACAAATCCAAAGAAAAGACATTTTATGAAATAAGAGGTTTTTGCCAATCTCTTCAGTAAATGGAGTTTCCTCTCTCCCACTGACCTTTCAAGATGTATGTGGCACTGCACATGCACTTCCCGACTTCATTAGCTATCACACACTCGTATTCACCGACATCTGCACTATTAAATGAGGACACCTCCAAAGAAATAACAGCCTTCTGAGAGCTCAACCTGTATTTTTTACTACTGCGAATCTGCTTCTTGTCTTTGTACCAGCTAATCTCAAAGGGTCCAGTGCCAGCAACCTCACACTGAAGAACGGGGTTTGTTCCCTTCACTAGCTCTGCAGGTTCAAGTGTTCGGATGAAGGATGGTGGCTCTATAAAAGCAGTAAGAAAGAATTAGTCAACCATGCCAAAAAAAAAAAAAAAGGAACGAAGGTTTTTCTCAAGAATCTGACTGGCAGCAACAAGAAGGACAGACCTTTGACAACCACTTCGGTGGTGCAACTGTCACTTCCAACCTCGTTGACAGCTTCACATGAGTAGGTCCCAGTGTCATCAACTTTCACTTCCAAAATATCTAACACAGCCACAGAATTGACAAAGGACATCCTATGCGTGTTACTTTCATGGATTTCCTTATTGTTCTTGAACCAAGTAACCTGGATTTCAGGAGAGCCTTTGATTTTGCATTGAAGGCGTGCAGAGTCGCCTGGGGTCAGTAAATAAGATGGATCGACCTTCTTCACAAAGGATGGTGGTTCTGAAAATGGGAAGAAGAGGGAAGAGAGGGGAAGGGATGGTAAAAAGGGGAAGAAGGGGAAGAGGAAAGGGGAAAAAGGAAAGAAAGCTGAAATACAAAGCTTTGAAAGATTGCTTCCCAGAGCAAGAACAAAATACAGCTTCACAAGAGATCAGCATAATCTTTGCTGAGCTGCAGCTTCTGTGGTTTTTCTTTCCCTCTTCATCCATCTCTCCCCTGCAGGCAGGAGCAATTCTTGATTTTCTCTGGTGAAAGAAATATTGAAGTAACACACGGTGCATTGTAAGGCAGCAGGGGAAAAGACTTTACAGGGAATGGACCAGGTGGCAGGTCTGAGAAGAATTTACAGTGTAATTTCAGCCCAAAGAAGTGTTTTGCCTGTGAAAGAAGAAATGGAGAACTCAAGAAGACGAAATGTAAAGGGAGCATAGAACTATCTTACCTCTGACTGTGACGCTGGCGGAAGAGGAGCTGCTTCCTGCCTCATTTGAAGCAGTACACACATAGTGGCCTGAGTCCTTGAGCTTAGCCAGAGGAATCTCAAGTGAGGCTATTTTGTCTTCAAAGTAAATCTTATAATCTTTGCCTGGAGGGATTTTGTTTCCATCCTTTGTCCACCCTACAGTTACTTTCCTGTCTTCATCTACCTGACATTCAAGGCGTATTTTTTTATTAACTGCTGACTGTACTGACTGCAAATCTTTAATGAAGTGGGGCTTGTCTATAATGACCATTTCAGTCTGGCAAATATCAGCCCCAAACTTGTTGGAAGCTTTGCAAGTGTAAACCCCTCTGTCACTAGTGGTAAGAAGTGAAATTTCTAAAACATGCTTATTTTCCACTTTGGAGATCTTATGGTGGTCTGAAGGTGAAATAGTTGTTCCATCTTTCTGCCAGGTGATGTCGATGACTGGAGTGCCCGAAACAGTACACAGGAACTTGGCACTTTTGCCAACAAAAGTAGTAATAGGTTCAGGTCTGGTAAGAAACGTTGGCGGAAATGCCTCTGCAAAACAAAGGGGTTCAATGTTATCAAGAGGTGAGGAACAGAGCCACATTTGCCAGAGACAGAGAGCAAGAGAGGCCAGCTTGTCACTGGACACTCTTAAGCAAAAGAAAACAGCAGTGAAGGAGATAAGAGGTGTTAAAGATGATAAATTTTGTCTTTTGGTTTTGTACTTCTTCAGTCTAGGTATTGCTCCAGAGCTTGAAGGCATTTTGAATCTCTGGAGCAATGTACAAACTAAATGAAAATAAACAAAAGGCCAGAAATTCCTCCCCCAAGACTGACATGCTTGCTCAGTGTTTTCTCAAGATGGGAAAGTCTGTATGCCTTTCACTGTTCATGCACCTTTTTCTAGTCTCTAGCACCTAGCACTTAGCAAAGACCACATAAGGACTCCTCCCAGAAAGAGAAAAGTCAGAGTAAAAAAAGTCATCATACAAGAAACACCCAAAAGATGGTGGCTTTTTGTTTCTTTCTTTCTTTTAAGAAAAAATCCTGCTGTATAGCCCTCAATAGACAAAAAATTTGCAAATTGAAACCCTTTAAACCTCCTTTTGTTTAAGAACTATTTCCCCAGTCACAGAGCTACCCTTTGGCCACGGCACAAAGATGTTCAGGTATGCAGATCTGCATAACCTGCGTCGCAAGTATAGTTGCAGGATAAATTTAGGGTGCTATACAAATCACACAGTGACTATTACACCAAGAAATCAGATTTAAAAGCGCTTCTTGTATTAAATAAACCTTCTTCAAGAATATATTCACAAAGCAATCCCATGCTGTTTGTTCCTGCTCTTTCCCCCTTTTTTCTTTCCCTCTGAAACTTTTTCACACTGATTCCCTTCTCTTCATACAGAAAGCACCTAAAAGCAGCATTCTCAAAAGTTATTCCTTTTCTATGCTTGTGCCTGCCAAAATTAGGTATGGATTATGTATTATGATGGCAACCAAGAGTCCTACCATAAAAATGTGCAAGTATAGCAGTGAAAGCATTACAATACACCAAGGTATTTTATGGAAAAGGAGAAGTGTTTGAAAGGTATTTTATGGAAAAGAAGAAGTGTTTGAAAGTCTGCACTTACCAGTTACTGTTAAAACAGCTGTAGAGCTTACACTGCCATGCTGGTTGGAAGCCTTACAGCTATATTCCCCACAGTCAACAACTTGAGGCCTTGGGATCTCCAGTGTGGAGAGGTAGTTGGAGGTGCGGATGGAGTATTTGTCCCCATCATATATCTCTCGTCCGGCTTTGTACCACTGGAACTTGACATTGGGAGCCATCTCTACCTCACAGGTAAACTTGGCCACATGATTTACAGCCACTTCCAAGGGTTCAAGCCTTCTCCTCAGGATTGGTGCAACTGAAATTAGAAGCAGAGAGTAACTCAAAACCCTGCCTGTTGACATTCTGAAATTAAGTGATTGACTGACTGAAAAAAACCCAAAAAAACCAAAAAGGTGACATACTTGCAATTCACATAAAGTGACTGTAAAAGAAAAAGTATCTGTAAGAAATGAAAGCAGTACTAGATTCAGTGGACAGACAGTCTTACAGTGCATAATGACATCAGGAAACAGTGGTGATACTGGAAAAACAAAGTGAAATAGCAATGCACAATAGCAATAGGATATAAATATATAGTAATCTGTTCTGGACTTGTGAGAAACTATGGTGTGAACAAGAAGTGCAATGACTCTAAAGAGTGAGAGAGGGTGCAGCAGTGAGAAAAACGGGAAGAGCAGGTCCACTTCTCAGGCAAGAATAGGAAAAATGGTTTGGATTGAGATACAGCTTTGTCCTGACCATGCTAGTGCAATGAAACAAAAAAAGTTCCTGACCAAAGAATAGGGTAATGGAAGTGAGAGGCCTTGCAATGTGGTAAAAGGAGACCATCAATCCAGAGAGAAAGAGGGCCCTCTGATTAGTGGCATGATGGTATTAATATTGTATCTCTGTCCAAAGATACACATAGTAGGAGAGGTTCATTAGTAGAGCAGTGCATTAAAAAAGATTATTTTATCCCCATAATCCAACCTCTTTTAATAACTGTAAGTTTTGATGCTGTTGCTCTTTTTCCACCTTGATTCAGCGCCTCACAGGTGTACTCTCCCTGGTGAATCTCCCCACACACTTTGCTTATTACTAGTGTGTACATGTCCTGATCTTGCAAACACTTGAATTTGTCGCCTGAAGAAACCAGTTTACCCTCAAAGTACCAGTTCACCTCTCTGACATTTGTTATGACAGACACCAGCCTGACACTCTCCTCTTCCTCCACAACAGTGTCAATCAGTTTGCTGTGTATGATGGGATAACCTTTGCCCAGCTCATCCTCTTGCTTTCCAGCACTAGTTTCCAGACCCTCTCTGCCCTCTTCCTCACATTTTCCTTCCCTTTTCTCTTTTCTTTTCAGTATCTCTGTAAGATCATCTGCAGAGGCTACATCAGCAGTGGCTACAGCTGCACCCACGTCCTTGATTAGACCATGCTCAGCCTTGATAACTTGCACAGACAAAGGGTGTTCCAGTGGTATTTCTACCCCCGCAGTCCTCTCAGCCTGCTGGGGCTCCAGCTCAAAGATTTCATCATAGGATTTTCCTGAGAGAAGTGGACTGGCAGAAAATGGCAATGCTTTGGATTTTTCACCAGTCAGGGAACATTTATCTTCACAAAGAAAGGAATAGAAAACTTCCTTCAAGACTGTTTTCTGGTCAGCTGTCTGAATGTTGACTTCTCCCAAGGAGACTTGGATTTCTATGGGACTGCATCCTCCTGTGGTCACAACATATGTGCACAAGGTACATGTATTCTCCTTGGTGATATTTATTGCCTGTACTTTAACATCTTCCTTAGTAGCCAACCACTCTGAAAACATGAGGTTTTTCTCACTTACCACTGCAGCTTTCAGTGCATTTCTGATTTGAGACTTTATGTCTAAGCTGCAGCTCTTGGGAACCAGAGCAGTGACCTCACTGTCCTTGTTGAGGACTTGGCTTGGCTGGAGCTCACGAGAGTACATTGTTTCATGGGATTGTCTCTCTGCCCTCTTCCACTGCTTGAGTGGCTTGGAAAGATCAACATGTTCTTCCTCCATGGACTGGTTTTCTTCCAGCAGCAAGGGAAATCTCACAGCCTGTCCCTCGTGTATTCTTGCAGCAAAATTTTCCTTTGCCGTTTCCAGGAAAGAAATGTTCTCCAGAGGGACAGCTTGGCCCCCAGTGAAGGCCAATTCAGAGAGAAATCTTGGTTCAGCCTTCAGCTCACCTTGTGCTATCTGAAAGCCCTCAAGGATCTGGATTTGGTCACCATCCATGACATGGCTCTCAGTGGTGCTTGACACCTGTAGAAGGGTTTGGGAAGCCTCTGTCTTCAGAGCAGCCAGTTGCTCTGCTTCCCTGGGGATGGTTTTCTCTTTGGGCATGAGCATCTGTGCAGCTACAATCCCAAGGCAGCCTGGCAGTTGTGTCTCCATCACTGCTGCAGGCACCACACCCTGGGAGCCAGCAGGGAGGGTTTCCAGAGGCTCTGCCAGAAGCCCGCTGCTCTCTTGGATTGTGACCACCTGGGTGAGCATCTCTTCAAAACTCTGCTCTGCCAGACAGGTTGGCGGCAGGCCAGGCAAGATGTCCTCCCTGGGCAGCATGTACACTGCCTGGCTCATGTGGAGCTGAAGGAGGGTTGAAGGCTCCCTCATGGGCTCAAGACTGAATGCTTCTTCCATTGCAGGAAGCTCACCAGCCTCCTCGTAGAAAAGAAGGCTTTGCTCCTCTGCCACTGCAGAGTGCTGCAAGGCCGGGCTCTGGCTGCACACAGCATGCTCCTCACGCAGCACAAGGAGCTCAACAGAGCACGTGGCCTCACCCAGGGCACTCACGGCCCTGCAGGTGTAGAGGCCAGCGTCCTCCTCCACGCAGTCCCACAGCGGCAGAGAGCCCGAGCCGTCAGGGTGCTGAGCAGTGGAGCGACGCGCATCAGAGAAGAGCCGCTCGCTCCCCCTGGCCCCCAGCACGTCGGGGCACGGCCTCCCCACCACGGTGTACTCAAAGGCTGCCGTGGAGCCCCGTGGACACTGCAGGCTGCCCGGCTCCCTGGCAAAGCAGGGCAATCCCGGCTTCCTCTGGCGCACGTGGAGCTGGGCGCTGCAGCTGGTCTCACTGTGTACAATGCTGGCCAGGCACAGATACTCACCCTCATCCTGCATTCCTGCATATGGGAGGATGAGGCTGTGGTCATTGCCAGCAAATACTAACTTACAGTCCTGGCATGGGGTTAGCTTCATACTGTTGAAAAACCACTGGATTTTGGGTGTGGGGCTGCCAGTAACAGTAACGGAGAGCCTAGCTACATCTCCCTGCCAGACTTCAACATCTGAGACCTGTTTCAGGAAAACAGGGGCTTTGCCCTCTTCCTTGATTTTCATCTTTGCTTTGCTGAAATAAACTGGTTTTCCAGGCTCAAATTCAAGTGTTTCCTCTCTATCAGGCAACTGAAGGCCGCTGCTGTAGCCTTCATTTCTTCCTTCCTCAGAAGAGGCAATAAGAGACCTAGTGATGTCTGTATGGAAAAAAATTGTTTAGTTTTACTAGAATATTTATGAGAACACTCGTAGATAGCAATACACAGTGTTAGGCCATCTATTTTTCTATAGCTGGAGGCTTTCTCAATACTATACAGCAGCTAGCAATGAACAGGAGGTCTGTGTTGTCTCCTTGCTGTCATGCCTGCCAAAATGAGTAAGACATGCTGTGTTGTCAGGTTCCTTAAGAATTTCCTATCTTGATCAGGATGGGTGTGTCTTTAAACCTGACATCACAGTATGGGTTAGGCATATCCCTCCAGGGTGCACTGTGGAAGTAACACTCAAGCAACACTGATGCATTTCACAGATATAATTAAAGTGGTATGTGTCATACATATTTATATGTACACTTGCACAAACAATTACAGCAGAACAGTGCTAAGGCCCTGACATAATTCAAAACACCAACAAAAAAAAGCAGAATGCCACAACTAGGATTGAATCTCATCCCCTCCAAACCAACCAACAAACCCACAATCTTTTCAGCACACTAACCTTTCTTCTGAGTCATAGTTCATCTCTTTAAACTCTATCTTTTGTCTAGCACACCAAAAGATTACCTCTACCTCAAACAGCTTTGTCCTGGTTTTGTCATTAGACCCTTAAGTTTACAGCATCATTATTACAAACATCACAAGTTTAAATCCTTGATTCAATATAATTGATTTAAATCTCTGGTTTTGAACTCTTCCCTGTCAAGATGTGGCATATTAAAACTCTCACAATGTCAGAGAAAAAGAGAACAGACTTTTAAGATTTTTTGTTTTCTTGCCTTTTTGAATTTAGAGATATATGCATTAGACAACTTTAGTTCCAACAGTAGTTTAAAATGAGAGGAAACAGAGGCAAGAACATCTCTGCAGATGTTTGACAACAGAAACATCAGTGAAATATGGAATTTCCAGGAATGGAAAAATTCATGAAAAGCACAATGCAAAGAAAACCTTTGGGAATCAAATACTGTTGTCCTCACTGAGTCAAGTTTCCTCAGTAAAGGCCCAGAGTATTTGACAGAAATAAGAGTTTAAAAAAAGAACAAAACTGTGAGTGGATTAATGTCTCTGGACACTGTAATGTCTGTAGGCACTGTAATTGAGAAGCTTCTCAATTACAGTGTCTTCAATTTTAAAACTTATTGAGAGATAAGAATTTTTGCTGCACTCCAACAACAAATATAAAAAAGAACAAACACTGTCACCCAATTCTTTCTCATTGGTTTTAGTAATTATTAGTCTTGCCACAAATGCCATAATATAAATGACATAGCACAGTGCATGCAATGATTAACTGCAGAGAAGAAATACTTAAGTAAAAAAAATTACAGCAGTCCTTCAGCGTTACTTACCAATCTTGTTAAAACAGTAATAAATTGTGCAAATAAATTTGAGAATGGCTGGCAGAATTAGGCCAATAAAATTAAAAAAAATATATAAAAATTACAAAGTGAAACCCATTTGAACACAGGAGAATGCTTTATACACAGGAGTGTGGCAAAAATTAATGCACTTTTGTGTGTTCCTGGATATTTTTGAGAGGAGAACTATACAGATACTTCTCCATATTTTAGATATGTTTGTAAAATGAATAAAGTACAAGGAGTGATGGAGTTAAATAATTTCATATTTATTTCACAAATTACCCATATATATTAACATTCAATATACATTGATGACAGATAGACATATTTAATTCTTTTTTTAAGATACTTGTTTTATAGAAATGAAGACAACATTAAATCTGAAAATAAAATTGTGAGCTTTTTGATTCCTATGAAAACCACAAAATTTTGAAAAAAGATAGTCAAGCTATACCAGTTGTCCCAGACTAAGTTCATTCAAACCTAGGATTACTCCAGATTTAATAATTGTAGATTAAGTGAACCAGGTGCTCCTGGCTTCTGTATGAAACTTAAACCAAGACTTATAAATTTACATAAGCCATAAACACCACTACATGGGTAGAGATAAAGATGCTTGGCCATATATTTCAGATGTGAATATGAGCTTGGACCTGTGTGGCTTATGGCTCCAAAACCAAGTTATGGGCCTCTTTCTGCTAAAAATATTCAGATTTACATGCAAAATAAACACACTTCACAATTGCGCAGGACCTAATCAAAGGGCCTCTGACCTCTTTGACTTTGGAACTAAAAGACCCCTCACATCACAGCTGACATAGAACATCAGACAATTCATGCCAACCTCCCTAAGGACCTCTGCTGTTTAATGAATCAGCTAGTGCTACACATCTACACAAGGAATGGATTAAGGACACATCATGGAGTAATTCTTTCCCAGCACAACATTGGGTCAGACAGTCATGCTTCTCTTTCCTACCACTATTACCTGTCAGAAAGCACAATTAACTCTTCCTTTTAACATACAAATCTTAAATATTTATCAAAGGGTCATGACTGAGAAGACACTGAAGTGACACATTTGCATTACCCTAAGCATTTCAGTCATTTTGCCTGGATTATTAGAACTCGTCACTCCTGACTTTCAATTTATATCAGGCAACACAATTGGGCAAGGTGAACCTTTTGAACAAAAATTACTATCCCAGGTGGGTGATGGGATAGTCTTAGAAGATAACAGATTTTTTCAGACATGGTGATCTCACTGTGAGGACACATAAAACTCAGAAATAAAAAGTGGTATGAACATAACTGAACATACTATAGGAGTAGTTTTTATGCTTAAAGTCACCACTCTGCTTAAAGCTTTTTGCAAGGCAACTGACAGCAATTTGTAAATAACTGGAAGAATCTCATTTACAGGTAAACAAAGTAAAACTAATTTTTTCTTAGGGATCTTGAACTCAAGACTCATCTTGAGTGACTGGAAAGCTGGTATGTGCATTAAAGAGTCATTTAGTTTCTGAGAAACATTAATTAATAACTTTCCTCCATTTAACAGATTTTTCTTAATCAATTTATCATTGTTTATGTAAAACACATTTAAGTCTGATTTAATTATGTCAGCTACTGCTGATTCCTCCTCAATATTGGCATTACTTTAAATATAAAAATATATATTCACATTGAGAACATTAATGTAAAAATCTCCTGTGCTGAGAAAATGCCACACATAACAACTGAATATATTCCTCTTATTTCTGGTCATCTCGATACATAGCACACTTAACTGTTCTTAATAATAAAAAAAAAAGAGAGAAAGAAAAAAGGAATATGTAGAGATGTAGTTCTAATGTGAAACAAGAACACTGCATAAAAATATTGTACTTTTTTACTACTATGCATTTTTTACAAATGACACTGGAATACAGGGACAACCAAAATTATTTTAATGAATTTACAGTTACATAATTGATTTGTTATTATTATGCTCCCTTTCTCCTTTCCCTTTAACTCCTAAAAATACAGTACAAAATATGCTTTCATGTTTATTACTTGGTAATAGAGAAGAAAATCCTGTCCAGTCTCTACTAATGCAAAATTTTCATTTTTCTTCCCATTGCTCTGCTTTCTTTGCAACAGCATAATTTCATTGACTTAAAATAGGCATTTAATTCCATGAAAGAGGCCCACTGATTAAGAATTTTGCAGTGATAGAAACCATAAACAGGATTTGAATCATGTTCTGACACAACATTGTGAGGAGGGGGAATACCAATTTAAGGAGTTCTTTAACAGAACTATACGCAAACTAAACAGCAAGCATAAGTCAGTGTTCCATAGCTTTAGGTCACAAGAAAAAGGTGATGTCAACATTTTCAGGTGATTTCTAGCCTACATAAAACAATAGTGATTGCACTGTTACGGACACACAGGTATATGTACATTATACAAAAAAATCAGTCCTACGCAAATGAGTGTCAATTAAAATATCTTTACAAGAATGAGCAAGGAGCGTAGAAGGAGCCTGAAATATCCCTCAGTGCAGAAAGTGTGCACAAAATCTATGCATGGATTTAATCCACTTAAATTCCCCAAAGAAGGCAAATATAAGTGAAATACAAATATGCCCAGAGTGCTTTTCATCCTTAAAGAGATGAAAACAATGCCCCTAAAATGAGTGCTACATTTTTTACCTGCAGTGAACAACATCATAAAAACACTTAGTCTTTCAAGACAGACTCTGAAATAAATGATGGAAATTCAGTATAATGTTAACACAGCACAAGTCTCAGCAGTTCCTGCCCTGTTAGTAGCTATACATTTGTACTGCCCACTGTCACTTTGCATCAGATTTTCAATGGTAAGACTGTGCAAGCCGTTCTGCTCTTCCTGTGCACAGTACCTATCCCCTTCCAACAACACCCCATCCTTGTACCAGCAGACACTGGGATGGGGGGAACCAGTCACAAGACACTGGAAGCACACTGAGGCACCTACAAATGTACTGTAGTCAGAAATGAGCCTCACAAATCTGGGAGGAGCTTCTGTGACTTGGAACTCAAAGCTGCAGCTCTCTGAGTCCTCTGCCCTAAACTCAACCCGTTCATCTTCAGATGGCTCTGCAAACACATCAAAATTAATGTTGACATGCTTCTCCCCTTCCACTTCCTGCTCTTGTTGAGTCACTGCAAGCAGTTGGATTGCTTTTTCTGAGTCATCTCTGTGCGGCTCAAACTCAAATTCCAGCTCTATTTCTGACTGGTCACCTGGGCTCACAGTCGTACTCAAAAGCAAATCACACTTCTGGGACCTGTGTGGTTCACAGCCTGTGACTGTTTCACTGCTCACTGCATTTGCTTCCTGCTGAGCCATGACCACAAGGGAGCCTTTGCATGTTGCTTCTCCCAGCCTATTAATTGCATGACAGTGATACAAGCCACTATCAGAAGGTCCTACAGTTTTGACCTTCAGACTGTGAAGTCCCTCCTTCTGACTCACAACATACTTCCCTGTGCCAGGTATCACACGTGTGCCACCTCTGAACCACTGAACTACTGGGACAGGAGTACCTGTTACAACACACTCAAAAACTGCATCCAAGCCTTCTGTCACCTTGATATCTGTAACGGGCACAGCAAAGCGTGGAGGCATTTCAGTTACTTGGAAATCAATTTTTATATCCTCATTCTCCCCTGCTGCCAAGCCTGCAGCTTGTTCTAACAAGGCAAGTGGAAGCACATCTAGGGAAACCACCATGCTCTTCTTGTCCGGGCTAAACTCAGGACTGGTTATGATTTTGACCTGCTTCTCAAACTCTTTCACTTCGTTTTCGTCCAGCTCCACTTCCAGGAGGATTTCCTGTGGTGAAGGGGACCTTGAAGATGTGTTTTGCTCCATGTCAAAGTGTATAACATGCTGGTGGGTGACAGGGGGTGGCAGTGCCAGTGACCGTCCATCTTCAGGCAAAACTTCCACCTCTGCAATACTTTTAGCTTCCCCGACAATGTTCACTGCATGGCACAGATACTGTCCTTCATCAGCTTTCTGGACATTAGCGATTTCCAGAACATATTTGTTCCCATCCTTTTCTATTTGCACTCTCTCATCCAGCTCCAGCAAAGACTTATTACGATACCACTTAACTCCTGGCTTGGGCACACCCACCACCTCAGCCACAAACATCAGTGTGCTGCCCTCATACAACCTCCTCCCGCTCAATGCCTTGAGGAATGCTGGTGGCATGTCCCTGCCTGATGGCTCCAGGGCTTCACAGGGGGTCATAAACCCATTTGACTGGGGCTGGTCTGGAGGATGATGCCTCCTCTCCCAGACAGGGAACATGGTCAGGGCATCCATATACTCCCCTGTGGGTGTCCGGTAGCGTTCTGGTGGCGTGCTGTCCCCTGATGTAGAGTAGGGTCCCTCAAAGGGTGTGAAATATTGCTCTGAGGGTGTGTTGCATTTTGAGCTCTCGAAGGGTGAGGAGTAGTGCTCGGGGGCCATGCTATACACTGAGCCCTCAGACGGTGTGGAGTAGCGCTCGGGCGGCGTGCTGTACCCTGAGCCCTCGGACGGTGTGGAGTAGCGCTCGGGTGTGCTGAGCGGCGTGTGGTAGGATGCTGATGAAGCAGTTTCAAAGATTTCCACGGAGGAGGGAGGTGTGTAGAAGCGGTCTGAATCAGGTGACTCCTCTCTGCTCCCACTCTCCAGCTCTATAGACATTTCTGACTCAGGAGAGAAGGGCCGGGCAAATTCCTGATGGTTGTTGTAATAATCATAAACTGTGCTGAAGGTAACCTCTTCCACTTCCAGTGAAGTTATAGTTTCTTGCTGCTCCTTCTCAACTGTGCCTTTGAGAGTTGGAGTTTCATATATCCCAGTGGATCTTAAATAATTGGCCAGGGACAAATCAGGCTCCAGCTCTGAGATTTGAACAGCACTGGGCTCTGGACCTGCAGAAGTATCCTCCCACATTTCTTCTCCATCCAGGCTATTCTCAGAGGCTTCCTCAGTGGGAGTCCTCTTCTTGTCCCAAGACTGCTTCCTTTGCTCCTTCTGTGCCACAGCATCATCCATTACTAACCCAAGTATGAGTTTCCCCAAAGAGAAGCCCTTGGTTGTGTTTGGTTCCCGCTGGATGTCTCTGAGCATCTCCTCAGGGGAATCTGTGCTTTCCATCTCACAAGTGAAGCTGCTCCTTCCTGGCTCAAAGAACTTTTCTGTCCCAGAACCACCATCTTCCTCAGCCTGATGCCCAGCCTGGTGTTTCTTTTCATGTGCAGCTTTTTTCAAGTCCATAATGAAGCTGTCACTCTGGGAGTCTATGGTCTCCAGTTGTTCCCCACTCTCCCACATATGTGTTTCCTGAACTCCTCTTTGAAAACCTGGTGTGGGCTCCACTAGAAATTCACTGATCTTTTCCTGAAGTGAGTCCTCTCCACAGATACGCATCTTTGACTCCTGAACTTCTTCAGCAGAATGTCCCTCTTCAGCAGATATCATGACACTGCCAAGGTCCCCATTAGGGGTTTGCAAATCAGCTGTTGTGATTTCTCTTGGCTCTTCCTCTTCCTGGGCATCAACCTCCTCCTGCTGCATCCTGTAGCTCTGACGCAGCTCCTCACTCAGAGACATCTCTCCTTCAAGCACATCATGTTGGTGCTCTGGGGAGATGATCCCAGTGATGACCTCCACACTTTCCAATGCTGTGGGGGTTTGTGCCTGTTCTGTGTGCACAGTCTCTGCAGCTGGGAAAGGCTCTGCAAACTTCTTCAGATCAAATATTATCTCAGTGTCAGGCTCAGAGGGCAACAGCTGCTCTCTGAAATGCACCTCTTCCAGATGAACTTCAGCTTCCTCAGTAAAAACCTGACCTGAGTTTTCTATGCCAGTGGGGATTAGAGTCAAAGAAGGGCTGCATGCATCAGACTCCATTTCTTGCAGCATTTGCCTGTCACTTTGTATTTTCCAGTGTGTGGCATCACCATCATCAATCACTTCTTCTTTACAAAGATTATCATCAGTTTTAATGCCCTGTTCAATACCAACTGACCTCTCTTGCTCCTTGTCCTGTTCCTCCTGCTGCTCTCCTGCATAGAATTCATAAAAGCCAAACTCCTCCTTTGTGGGGATGCTTGCAATGTGGTCCTGCAGGTGGGGCACACTTGGCTCTTCCACAATGGGCACATCAGGAGTCACTGCCTCTCCAGCAGGGGCACCACACTCTGTGCGGACATCACTTCCATCTTGCACCACAGGTGATATAGGAATGAAAAATTGTGAAACCTTACACTCCCTTGCCAAAGCAGACTGCTCAGGGGCACATGCTTGCCCTTGCACTTCCATAAATGATGAATCTGTACACTCCCCTGTCAGAGCAGACTGCTCAAAGGAATGTGTTTGTTCTTGCACTTCCATAAATGAGAAATCCTTCCCCTTCCCTGCCAGAGCAGACTGCTCAGGGGCATGTATTTGTTCTGGCACTTCCATAAATGAGAAATCCTTACACTCCCCTGCCAGAGCAGACTGCTCAGGGACATGTATTTGCCCTTGCACTTCCATAAGTGATAAATCCTTGCACTCCCCTGACAGAGCAGACTGCTCAGGGGCATGTGTTTTCCCTTGCACTTCCATAAATGGTGACTCCAAGATGTCCCAGGACAGAGTACCTGTATGTGGTAGCACCTTGCCTCCTTCAGGCTCCAGCTCCTCAGAAAAGTGACCTGAGTCCTTGGCCACCAATTCACATCCTTCCCTGGATATAGCAGGGTGCAATTCAGTGGTATCAATTCCAAAGCTGTGTTCCTCAGAGACAGCTTTTCCCCTGTTCTGCCTCATCTCAGAAATATCATCTGCATAACTCACCCTTTCTTCTGTATTGCCCATTTCTTGCCTTGCATAAACTTCTGTGATATCCAGCACCATTGTTTCCTCCATCTCACTTTCCCTGATGTGAGGTGCTTCCTCACAATCTTCCAGCTGTTCACCAGGAGGTGGAGACAACCTCAGGGACCAGGGTAGGTGGGCTTCCTCCTCCTTGGGGCATGCAATTTGTTCCTCTTCACCCTTACCAAGTATGCTGAGGCCTTGGAGGTGCAGAACATGGTCCATGGCAGGCAGTTCCTCAATGCCTTCACCCTTGCTATGTAGCTTGGGTGTCCTGGGCTGCACTGTCAGCTCAGAGGCAGTCTGTGCTGTTCCAGCCACATTTGTGGCCACACAACAATATCGCCCTGCGTCTGTGACAGAGACCTCCTGAAGATGTAAGCTGCACGTGCCATTCTTGCCCTCTTCAAACCTCAGCCTCTCACTGGCAGAGAGGCTCTGGCCATTCAAGGACCAGCTCACAACTGGGGGGGGCTGCCCAGACACAGCACACTCCAATACCACTTCCTCTCCTTCATGGCAACAAATATGTGCTGGGGCTTCTGTCACAATTTGGGGTGCTTCGTTTCCCATATCAAATGAAAACTTAAATTTGTGCTTTATGGTGGAAGCAGCCCGCTCTGGAGAGAGCCGTGGGATCTCCCTCATCTCTGTGTCTTGCTCTGGCGTTGGAGTGGGGGCAGTGATTTTGATTTCCACAGGCAACGACAGCAAGTCTGAGTCTGGAACTGCACTTGGCAGTCCCTTCTCTGCTGCAAAGGCCAGACCAACTTCTTCCTTGTCCTCCTTAATTTTCTCCTCTTCCTTCCTCTCTTTCTCCCTTTTTTCCTCCTTCACCTTCTCCTCCTCTTTCTTCTCCTCCACTTTAATCTCCTCCTTTTCCTTCTTTGTGTACTTATAGGCTGGCATTCGCTGCCTCACATGGAGTCCAGCTGAGGTGCTGACTGTGCCCAGTGGGTTGAAGATCACACAGGTGACAGTGCCACCATGCTGTGGAAGCACAGAAGGGAAGGTCAGTGTGGAGCAGCACCCCGTGGTGTGAACAGCAGTGCCCTGGATGCGCCCCACGGGCTTATCGTTGTTGTACCAAGTGACGGTGGGCTGTGGGCGGCCATGGAAGAGGCAGGAGAAAGCGCATCTTTGTCCCTCAACAGTTTCCTGGGGCTTGATCTCCTGTACAAAGAGAGGTGGGCAGGGCTCCAGGAGCCCACTTTGCACCTGCCATCTCTCCCCCAGGTCCTTGGACCTGGAGTATTGCTTCACTACCTGCACTGTGAGGGGCTTTGAGCCAACCATTTTGGCAGCCACCTTAAGTGGGCTGGCCTTCCCAGGAGGTGCCTCCTGGGGCGTGGACATGAGGAATTCCTGCTTCTTTTTCAGTGCTGCCCTCTTTGCTTCCCGCAGCTTCTGCAGCTTCCAACGGATCTCCTCATCCAGCAGCTCCTCAGCATTAACCACTGTGCCCCTGCGTTCCCTGCCGAGCGCCAGCTCTGGGCGGCACGGCCTCCCCAGCGGCAGGCTCTGGAAACGGATGGTTCGTACCAAGCCCCGGGCTGGTGAGAGGTCCCCAGGCTCAGCCTCCTGGCCCTTGTCAAAGGGTGAGCCAGTGCAGCGGAGCACCACCCGCAGCCGCTCCTCCCGCCGCTGCTGCAGCAGGCACCCCCAGCTCTGCCGCATCCCCTCCTCATTCCCGGCGAGACCCGGGCCCCGCCGCTCCCCTCTGCGAGCCACCAGCAGCGAGGCGGTGGACTCGGCTGAGCCCTCGCTGTTAATGGCAAACACCCTGTAGCTGCCAGCGTCGCGCTCCCGCACATCCCGCAGCTCCAGGCTGGCGCAGTGCGTGTGCTCCGTGCTCTCGGTGCGAATCACCTTGCGGCAGTCCTGGAGGACGGGCCGGTTGTTGTGGAACCAGGCCATGTGTGGTGCCGGGCATGCCACCAGCTTGCACCGGAAGAATGCAGGGTCCCCCTCCGAGACAGACCTACACTTCAGTCCCTGTGTGAAGATGGGTTTACGGTTCTGGGGGCAAGCCAGCACCGCCGCTGCGCCGTGTCCCTCGAAGTCCACGCTGTGCTGATCTGCAAGAGAAGGAGACTGGGTTACAACGTCACGCTCTGCCTACCACCTGGTCGTAAAAAAGTAGCAATAGATTGAAATAAAAAATGGGCATGCAACAGATTTCA
The DNA here is from genome assembly GCA_013397555.1 of Urocynchramus pylzowi. Taxonomy (NCBI): domain Eukaryota; kingdom Metazoa; phylum Chordata; class Aves; order Passeriformes; family Fringillidae; genus Urocynchramus; species Urocynchramus pylzowi. Next base: position 415,873 of record VZRH01003314.1, on the reverse strand, counting down.
TCACACACCCAGGAAAAAAAAGTAATTCACTCACCATATTTGTTCGAATAAACGCAACGCCTTGCTCTGTTTTAAAGATTGACACGAAAATCGTTCGTTGTCTGTTCTTTCTTCAGACTGGAAATTTCTTCTTGAACAAGCAAAAAAAGAATTTCAAAATAACATGTTCTTCTGCGTATATGTTTTTGTTGCCTGGAAAAGCTGTGTGTCTTTGGGTGGCAAAGAAGAAAATCTTACCTGACTTGCAGACAGTAGAATAAACGCCCTTTCTGACCCCTCTGTTTGTAGATATGTTCAAACAATTGAAAAAAATAGTTTGAAATATATTTTTTAAAAAGTAAGTAACATGAAATGAGAAGGCGTTTATTCGAACTAATACAGCCACTAACTTCACAGTGTTATGCACGGGGGAAAAAGCAAGCAACATGAACCACGTATGCTATCTGCAAGCCAGGGTAAGAGATGTATAATGATGAATTAATGTATGTAAAAAAAAGTGCGAGGAATCAATGGGAATGTGTAGCTTTCACATAATCTAAACAACAAATGCTCTCTAGTATACTTCATCTATCCATCCAACAGTGTCCATTGAACCAATTAATGTTAGGCTGCTAACTTGTTTAAAAGTAATACAATTAAGATTTGTATAACTTCCTTCTGAAGTAAACTATTCCATGCATTCAAAAGGAAATTGAACATATAAGAGCTCTGTGAACAGCTGCAAAGCATGAAGTAAAAGTTAAAAATATGGCTGCACAATTATAGATTTGAAGTTTTAAACATATTTTAAAACTTAAATAACCTTATAATGCAGGTAACCTTTTGCATATCAAAACAAACATGCAACATGTTCCAATATGCTTTGTAGTGTGTCTTTCCCCATCAGACACTTCATGGTAGCTGATAAAACCTTTTCACAACATTACTAATTACTGGTAATAATTATTCTCATTGGTTATTGTACCTTTCACTTCCATTTCAACCTCTTCCTCCAGCTTCTCGTGAACAATTTTTTCAGGAGCTAAAATAAAAAAGACAAAGATTTTTGAGCTATAGTTGTTAAATGTGCCAGTCAACACTTGATATAGCAAAAATGTCCAATCTGTTTTGCAAATAGACATAAATCCACGTGTACACACACACACACACATAAATGCATGCCAAACAATTCAAACACTTGATAAATTTTGAGACTAAAGTAATCAATTACTTTCAAACTTGTTTGCAATGTACATTTTTCTGTAAGATTTGCTTTCTTTTTGCAGGGTGGGGGAAAGTTTCTAAAACAACATGCCTTTATCATGCTGTAAATCCCTGAAGAAAACATTCAACAATCCACAGGCTAATGAGATACTTTTCGTTCTTTATCATCTCCTAGGGAATGAATATAGTGGAATGCAATTATGATGCTATGCATGAGAAATTGATACTTGGAAGGAACATGCAGTTGCCAACCTGTCACTTTCAGATGGGTGCTGCACTCGGCTTGTCCTGCAGGGTTAACTATTCTGCACTTGTATATACCCTCGTGGTCCTGACCAACTTTCAACAATCTTAAACTGCACAGTGGCCCATCATGTTTTATGGAACACAGTGCAGACTCCTCAACTATTAGCTGATTGCACAGCCAGACTACGCAAGGTGTAGGCACACCTTTCATTATGCAAAAGAGAAACACATCATCTCCTTCTTTTACAGTGGTTTCTGAAGGCAGAGTTTCAAGAAACTCTGGTGCTTTGGCATCAGTTTCTGTGATGTCTTCACATGGCACAACATCAGGATAGTATACTCTGTTTCTTTGCTTCTCAGCTTCATGTGGTCTTTGGGATGTAGATACAAACAAGCTCGAGGTTTTCTTTGAAGATTCTTGCTTAGCTTCAGATGCTTTAAACTGACAATCTTTGGCTGCTTTAAAGCTTTTAGAATCTGATTCAAGAGTAATTTTTGTTACTGCTTTGGCTTGTGCTTCTTTTGCTAGGTAAGAATAAAGTTAGGAAAAGGATTAGGTCAGATGTTTTGCAGGAATAAAAAAAAATCCTTATGGGGAGAAAACCCAGAAATTAGTACTGATAGAATATGCTGTATATTAGTGCTAAAACAGTGTTATTAAATATGAGTGATTGCACATTTAAGAGCTCTATTCCTGTTAGGCTAATTCTAGGCACCAGTTAAGCCTGTGGGTCTTTCACAAGACCAAGTCTTGATCCACAGTGACTAAAAAAAAGCACATCTTTGCTTCTAATTTAGAGCCTTAATTTGGAAAGCAGCAGCAGAAGATTATGTAAAGTGCTTTTGACAGCTCTATAGTGAAGAAAGAAGTTTCATTAATTAAGAGCCAGATCAACAGGGTCTTTCATTATTCATCTTATTTTTCTGGTCTTGATTCCTTTGAACTCATCAGAAATACTATCACCTGTGGTGGTAATACCTTTTTGGGTCTTCACTAGTGGTAACACTACTAACGTTTTAATACATGGATGTCAGGAAGAGGTAGAAGGAGTTTAGGCAAAAAGTAAATACTTATATATTAGGAAGAGTGAAAGGTAGAAGACAGTTCAGTATTGCAGTAATACAATACTTGCACCCATTAATCCTTTCAAGTACATTAACTTATATTGCTAACTTTGGAATTGGAATCTTGGATTTGTTGGAAACATGCTGGAGTTAGAAATGACCTGGTATCTAATTCAAAATTGCATCTGACATTCTTTTCTTCCTTAAATTCCTGCGTCAGGAATTAACAAAGTACAAAAATTCCTACAAGCCTGTTTTTCTTTACATCTCACTGCATGTCATGAAGGATATGAGGAATAAAAAGCCTGAGACATCTGTGACTTTATGGGAAGAGGCACAAAGTTACAGTACCAATTTCCCAGTGCAGCACGTCACTTACGAATAGAGCTGTAAATGTGGAGGAGAAACCCCAGAGCATTATTACTAGAGCTTTCTCAATTAAATACTGATAATAAAGGTAATATGAGTGAGCTCTAGGCAGTTATAATGAAGCTAAAAAAAGTAAGTGATAATGTTAAAAGTCAGATAACCACCTTTGACTGTTAGTATTGCTGAAGTTGTTGTCCCTCCATAGTCATTATACACAGTACAACTGTACAGTCCTTGATCTGACAGCTGGGCATTTAGGATTGTAAGCAGAAGAACATTTCCATTTTGTGATGTCTTCAATTTTTCAGACAATTCTATCTTTTTACCTTCATGGGCCCAAAGAAACTCATAGAATTCATTTTCTAAGGCACATATGAACTGAGCAGTGTCACCACATCTCACAGTCAGGTCTCTGAGTTGCAAGAGAATCTTTGGAGGGACATCTTTCTTTTCCTGAGAGGTCATCATAGAGATTTTGGTGCTCTGAGATGTTTGAGAAAGGACTGATGTGTGCACGGCTTTAATTTCTTGAATTGATGTAGCCTTCATGGTCAAACTTTCTGATACGCTTTCAAAAACCTGTACACGCAATTCCTGTGATGGTTGTTGCACTGATTTAAATTCTTTTTGATAAGTTTCAGTGTTCTTCTTTGTGAGAGGAGAAACATGAAGTTCTGATATAGACTGTGACCGGATAGACTCTTTTACATCTTTCCCAGAACTTTGCCTATCTAGGGCTTGCACTGTGTAATCAAGTAACAAAAACAATAACATTAGTATCTAAAGAACTTTACTGGGCCGTGCTCTGAACAAAATCAAACAGCATGGAAGATGAAAATGAATGATCTTCGTTTGAAAACACAGCATGCCAGACATACTACTCTGTTGACACAGAAGTTATCCATTCACATGTATGAATGACAAGTGATGCCTAAGCTAGTCATGCAGTTGATACTCAATTGTTGCTTGTCTCTTCTTTCACCAAAGTGGTCCATTTTAGTATTGGAAACTTATGGCACTTTTAAAGGAGGTATTTTCTTTTTTATCTTTTTTTTTTTTTTCCACAGAATAGTGCAAAATACCTCAGTCACTGCTATAAAGATCACTAAATCACTTGCTTTAAAATCCTGAACGCCTTCATTAAAGCAGTTCTATTCTTTGACCTATATTGAGATACAAACTTGAAAATTTCCAAATGTTACAGCTTAAAGACAAGAAATGAGAGTGGCTGGGTTACTGAGGATACTATTAAAGTTAGGTGTGAAAGAAAAGGTGTGAAACAAGGAAAAAATTAGTAACAGCATAAAAGTGTGGTATGCAACAAATTGAATCCCTTTGAAGTAAAAATGGGGCTTTACCTTCTGCAGTCACTGTAAGTGTAGCTGTACATGTTGTTTCTCCAGCACTATTTCTTGCCTTGCAAGAGTATTGGCCAGCATGCTCTAAGAAAGCATCTACTATTATCAGTATAGCTGTGCCTGTAGACTCATCAAAGTGGAAAACTAAGTCTTTTTTTGGCAACATGAGTTGTTGATTATGAAACCACTGGATTTTTGGTTTGGGCCTGCCAGAGACTCTAGCTTGAAATCTGACTGATTCCCCGCTGCATACCCTGCAGCTTGAAATAGGCTGGATAAAGGTGGGCCTTTGGCCAACAGATTCCTCCTTAAGTGAAACAGATGAAGAAACATGCCAAGGGGACTCTGATGTAACTTCTTCAACAATTTTAAACCCTGGAAAGAAGCATGCCAACTTTTAATTTCTTACCCTACACTACAATGAATTTTCTCTCTCATTCAAGTTTTTTTTTTCTAACTTGCAACTTAACAGCATGAATTATTTTCATTCATCATTTATAAAATCTATTGCAAAAAGAAAACAAAATATTTAGGGTTAAATAATATCAAGAGCAATATAGAACAGCAAATTCTCCAAACAGCATTTCTGCTCTAAAATTTTGATCAGTGTTTCATTAATTCATATGAATGTAAAGTATTTCTTTTCAGTTGCTCGAGTACCTGTTACATACCTCTATTTGAGATGCTTTTCAAAACCTTCAAAGTAACTTATTTTATACAAAAAACTACTAGATTGTCTTCACAATGCAAATCAAAGAATGTGTAAGCAAAAAAATTCCATTAGAGGGAAGGTTTTTACCATCTTTGGTGCATGACAGACTCTAAGACTGGAGTAAATGAAAAGGGGGTATGGAACATGAAAAAATCTTGAAATACTTTTTTTCTGTTCATGACATCTATTTTGGAGACATAAATGTATGCTGTGGACATTGTAAATGGCGGCAATTAATTGAGTTAAAAGACAACGTGACAGACAACAACTCACACATCAGTGTCAGTGTATATTAAGATGATTATTGGAACATGACCTGAACAAGACAACTTCTTTAATGGCACAGTGTACCTTCTAACTTCAAAGTAGCAGTGCTGGTCACTTGGCCTACAGAATTACTCGCCACAAAGGTATAGATTCCTTCATCCTCTGGATAAGCTTCAGCAATCTCCAGCTGGTAAGTGTCTTCAAACTGAGTCATTCTAAAGAACCGTGATGGCTTGATCTCCTTCTCTTTGCTGTACCAAGACACTTTCAGATCTGCTCAGGCAAAAGATAGAAAACAAAAAGGTCCAAGTTATGATATTATGATGGCAAGTAAATGCTATTTTTATATTTATATCTTTCAAAAGTATTAAACTCAAACGTCTAAATTTAAAAGTGTTTTGTATTATTCTGGTAAAGTAGGATGAGCGGAAAGTGACCTACTTGTTGCTTTAGGTTTTGATTTGTGCACTGGAAATATTTGTATGGGAAAACTGATACTGCTGCTGATATATTATTGAGTAAAAATCATTCTTCCTTGACTCTGTTAGTGTAAAAATTTAGAAATATTTTGGTATGGCTAAAGTCAGAGAAAGTATCTTTTTTAAAATGTGATTTTGCTACAGTTACATGATTAAACAGGCTATAAAATATATAGCTTGAGCTAGTCAGGTTAAAAAATTAGATCATTCTTCTGCTAAGCACAGCACCTTCCCTCTTTTTGTTTCAAATACTACTTGTCATATTTCTCAAGAAAGATTGATATATTCCTATATAAAATGTATGACTTGTACAGATTCTTGTAGACATAGGAGTGAATTAAAGCAGACTTTAGCTTTTTCTCTCCATCTGTCACTGTACTACATCATGAATCATATGTTGTTACTCAAGTAGTGTGTTGTTACTGTTATCAGAAGAGTGTTTTCAATAGCCAGTTGCACAATGCCTACCATTAAACAACTGCACTTGCAATCATGTGTTATCTAACCTAATATAAAAGGTTTTTATAATAGAAGTGAGAGGCTATGCAAATGAATTTGGATAGAGTGTTCAATAAAGGAGATTTTCAATAGGAAAAATTTCTTTATTGCAAGGGTAGTCAAGCATTGGAACAGGCTTCCCAGTGAAGTGGTAGAGTCACAGTCCCTGGAGGTATTTAAAAGCCATGTAGATTTGGCAGTTAGGGACATGGTTTATTTCTGGACTTGGCATTTCTGGTTAACAGTTGGACCTGATGATCTTTGAGGCCTTTTCCCACCTAAATGATTCTATGATGGGTGATCTAGATTAAAGGATCCTTATATTCTGTGCTGTAAATGCAGTTTCCACACTCACATAAATACAGTTCTATTAAAAAAACCTTACACTAGCTTGCATTGCACAAAGGGTGGGCCAGTATTTCCAACATATATTTTCTGAAGCAGAATCAGATTTCTTGTAAGGCTTTTTTTAAAATAAAAAACTTGGAGTTTTATTTCAAGGGATGGTAATGCAAATTATATATATTTGCATATATATGTGTATAATCAATTTAGATTAATTTTTGTAGCGCTATCACATAGGTTTATTTTTAAATTTGGAATTTTGTTTATCTTGAAATAATTTTAAATTCTTTGGGTTGTGAACTGGATCTTACTTTGCAGTTTACTATGTGAATATCATAGTAGTAGTCATACTCAGGGTGGATTTGCTAAGTGGAGAAAAGTAGCTTTATTTTACTGTGTGTTAAGGAAAAAGATATTTTAATTGCAATGTGACATTCTATGTATCTAAATCAAAAAACTTTTTCAAGTAAAATCTACACCTCAAAGGACAATTAGCAAACACTTTTTATGCTAGGATAAAGAAAGTAACCAGAGTTTAGTGTTTGCAGAATGATACTTAGAAATATTAGGGGAAGGGTTGAGTCACAGTTTCAGTCAGTTAATGTGGTTAAGGACATGGCAGTGTGTGTCTTCAGAAATTCTGCCATGTTCATTTAATGCAGTACTGCTTTTCTCCCATGAAACTCTGCATCTTACTCACCGACCGAGTTTTCCAACATCAGTTAGCATTTAAAATGCTGAGAAGTTTCCAGAGATAAACTATGAGAAATTATGATAAACAGATCTTTTTAGAAACACTTAATATGTTTCTGACAGTTTAAAACTTCCATGCTTTGACGTGCTTAACTGAAACTTGTCAGTAACACTTGGCTATGATTGTGTATCAAATATCTGTTCTTCTAGGGGAAGACTGATCCGCACATATATTGCTGAATTTTTTTCTGAGTTCAAGATGAAAAATTTTGAGAGATGGAGAGATGTATAGGATGCCATTAAACCTACCTGTTCCAGTGACTCTGCACTGAAAACAAGCAGAATGTCCCTCAGATGTAACAGTGTCACGTAGTGGTATTATGACAGCAGGTGGATACACTGGCATTTCGAGCTCGGGAGAGACAACTTCTGGGACTAAAGAAAAAGAGAAAAAAGTGATTTTTAAGAATGAAGAATGAAAATTTCATTTTACGAATGTTGTTAAGAGCATGGTAAACTCACTTTCAACTGAAAGTGAAGCTGAAGTTGTAGCTACTCCATAGTCATTTTTTGCTTCACAGGTGTACACTGCTTCATCTTCGGGGAAAGTTTCAATCAGCAATAGAGTATATTCTTGTGCATCATGAAGAAATTTGCACTTGAAACCTGGAGAAAGCTGTTGATCATCTTTGTACCAGGAAATTTTGGGCTGGGGTTTGCCTGATATAATAGCACAAAAGCGGGCAGGTTTGCCAGACTCCACAGTAGTTGGCTCTAGCTCCCGAACAATCTGGGGTGGCTCTGGAGCTGAAAATTGGGGGGAAGTGAGGTGGCAAAGAGAGATAGGAGAAAGAAGTAGAGAAAAAGAAATCTCATTATTGATATTATTAGTGATTGAAAACCATTTGCAAAGAATTAAAAAACCAAAACAAACCCTTATTATTCCTAATCTTTTGTGCCCATAAAAATCTGCCCTTGTCCTTGATACAGGGGGAATGATTTAACAGCAAGTGCCTTAACATAATTAGCTGTGTTGGTGTGTTTCTGGCAAAATGTGTGCAAGAACTGTTAGGTTGACCACTCTGGAAAGGCATATCTGTCCATATGAACAAAGTAGTTTTATTTAGACTCAAGAATTTTCTGGTCTAAGTAAATACCATGGGAAAAGAACTGCAATGGTATTTGCATCCACTAGCCAACTACTTCAATAGGGCAAGAAACATCTATGTACATGAGGAATTCGGTAGTGTTCCAATTTTTTTTTCTTTGAAGAGTTAGAATTCCAGAGAAGACATATAAAAACCAGAAAACCACTGAGTAATAAATACAGTCAAAACATTGGTTGTGGGGCCACGTACCATTCACATAAAGCATAACAGAACTCCTATTCCGTCCTGCAACAAAAGTATATTCCCCAGCGTCAGAGTAAGTGGTTTCAAAGATGCTCATTCGGTGGACTCTCCTTTCCACCACATACTTGTATCTTTCCTCATATTGGAAGTTGATCTCAATACCATCCTTGTACCACTGTGGTTCAATGTCATCTTCATTGACTTCAAATTCAATTTCAGCTCTTTGTCTCTCAATAACCTTTGAAAAAGAATAAATAATAGACGTAATATTGGTTTTTCCTCTGGTCTCACTTTCCAATTTCTTAGGTGAAGGTTGTGACCTTATGATTACAGATTTTTGTGCTATAACTCTTTCTGGTTAGATATTGTTGCTCTTCCCTTGCATTATTCTTTGAGTGACAAAGCTATGAAATACTTATTCATCTATATAGGCCTTACCTGAATATCTTTCTGGGCACTTCTGATACGAATGTCACGACCTTCCACTATCAAATTGGCACTGGATGTGTTTCCACCTGCTACTACAGTGTACTGACCAGCATCAGACATCTTTGTGGAAGCAATGATGAGACGGTGGACATATTTCTCTCTCTGAATTTTCATCCTGAGCACATCAGAAAAGAAAGTGAGCTATGTATTTCCTGAGGGAAAACCCACACCAAAAGATAATATGGTGTAGAAGCAATAATTTACCTATCACCAATCTGGAGTTCTTGCCCATCCTTCATCCACTGGACCTGAATGTCAGGTTCTGAAACTTCACATTCAAAAATAGCCCTCTTCTTCTCCACCACTTTGATGTCTTTAATATGCTTCCTAAACTCAATGTGACGAGCTAGAGCAGAAAAAAGTAGAATGAGTGCTGTGATATTATTTAAGCCAAAGAAATCACTAAACATACAAATCAAGAGAACAAATACCTTCCACATATAAGGTGGCTGATGAAGCTGCTTTTCCAGCAACAAAAGTATATTCTGCTGCATCACCAAAATGCACATTCCTTATGGAGAGGGAGTGTGTAAGCTTCTTTGTTCGTATCTGGCATTTATCAGTTGATTTTATTTCTACTCCATTCTTTAACCATTTATATGAGATGCCTTCATAATTAACAGTAACTTCAAATGTTATTGTATCTTTCTCTTCGGCATTGATGTCTTGTAGCATGGAGGTAATTAGGATGGCTAAAAGGAAAGGAATGGACATGGTTTGCTTTTTTCCATTCTGTTTTAATTTATTTTAAATGCATGTTAACCAGATTACAGATGCTTCAATATTAAAATGATTTTGGAAATATTAAAAGGTACATTTTGTGTTCAGAATCAGTATTACAATTAAATGTCCCACAACTACTGAGTGACATAGGAATCCAAATTTGGTCTTTTACGGTGACCTGGCATTTAGGTATATTGGCCTAAAGAGAAGAACACAGGGTCTGAATTTCAAGTTCACCACTTCTAAATCTCTTTAAAGAATGCTGTTGAGGCTATTTAGTGTTACTGAAAAACACCTCTACAGTCTGCTGCTTTTGTCAGAATTTCATTAAGTCCATGTGTTAACACAAACTTATTACTGTAAAATAATTTGGCAACTGTAAAATATTCTGGTTAATTTCATTTTTACGTACGTTTTACAGTCAGGGTTGCGCTGACTCTATCATTTCCACAGACAAAAGTGTATTCCGCAGAATCTTCACTGCTTGTGTTCATTATATTGAGCTGATGGAGTTTCCCTTGGACAACTATTTTGAACTTTTCACTCATTTCAATCTCCACACCATTTTTCAACCAGACAGCAGGCACATTGAAATGAGAAACTTCACATTCAAAAGAGGCGGTTTTGGTCTCAGGGATCTCAATATTTTTCATGGTCTTTGTGATGTGTATGCCTAAAAGGAGAGGGAAAAAAGAAAATTTTCTAGAAGTTTGTATGTTTGGAAGACTGCAAAAAACCAAGGGTAGCAGGCTATGAAGTGTCAGGTCAAGTTACTCTGTGTTGGTGTAACAATTCATATAACTACTTTCTTACAATACTTACTTTCCACAAACAGTTTTGCTTTGCATTCGATTTGCCCAACAAGAGCTGTGTATTCCCCAGCGTCATCAGGAGATATGTTATGCAGCATAAGCTTGTGAACTTTCCTTTGAGAGATCATCTTGTATTTATCACTTTGTTTAAGCTCAATATTTTTATGGAACCACCGGACTGGTACAGTATCATGGGAAACACTCAGTTCAAATGAGACAACAGCATTTTCCAAAGCAGTCACATCCTTTGGCTTTTTGATGATCTTGACAGCTTGAGGAAAAAAGTTAGCAATATTCAGCACTGTGTATGATATGAATTCAAAACACACATTACAGCAAATACTCAAACCAGAATGGCTTACTTTCCACATGAAGTCTGGCGTTTGCTCCTATTTTTCCAAGTTTAAAGCTGTAAACAGACTCATCAGTGACAACACAGTGTTTGATTCTCAGTGTGTGAACAGTTCCTTTCACTGTAATTTCATATTTGTCACTTGATTCAAGTTCAACACCGTTTTTGATCCATAGAGCTCCTTTCACATCAGGGTGGGTCAGTTCTACACTGAAAACTGCCTCCTGTGATTCTGTCACAGTCAAGTTCTTTAGTGTTTTCTTTATCTTCACAGCTAGGAAAAAAAAAGGAAGAAAATAGAAAAAAAATACTTGACAAAATACATCAAAATTAAAGCCTATAGTAAATATAATAATTTTAATAAAACAGAATAATGGTACTTCATTTTATGCATATAGTAATTTATACAGTTTCTGGCAAAGTGGTGTGCTGAGAACACAGCATGAAAGCTTTACTCATAGTATTCATGAGAAATGTTTGGTTTCTGGGGTTTTTGGGGTTTTATTTGTCTGTTTTGTTGGTTGGTTGGTTGGATGGGGATTTACTTGTTTAGTTTTGTCATTGTTGTTATTGTAGGCTCAGAGTTTTGTTTGCTTGGAGTTTTTAATTTGTTTTATTTTATTTTACTTGTGTCTTAAGGCCTGGTCCAAGACAGAGTGAGTGATGCTAGAATAAGTCTCAAAGACATAAGTTAGTTATAAAAAATACTGACCTTCGACCTTCAGTTTGGCAGATGTCTTTGAGCTTGCTATTTCATAGCTGTATTCCCCCATGTCCTCCAGTTTCGTCGCAGGGATAACAAGCCTTCTTTTTACACCATCAGATTCAGCACGGTACTGATCTGTCGTAGCTAATGGTCGACCATTTTGTAGCCACTGGCCCTCTGATTCAGGATTTGCCACCTCACATTCAAAAACAGCTGTCTGGGACTCGGCCACAGTCAGGTCACTGAGAGGCTTTGAAATGGCACCGCCTGTTGGGAAGAAAAAGCATGTTCTTTTGTTGTGTTGCTGCTCAGCTTCCCCCCCCCCCCCCACAACCAAACCAAAC
>VZRH01003314.1:325495-403653 GCA_013397555.1 Urocynchramus pylzowi | reverse complement strand
CCCCCCCCCCATACAGAAACCAAAACTAGATGCTGGAATTCTTTGCCCTAATTTGCAGCATGCCCATAGTCATTCTGAGCTCAGTGAAAAATCATGAATAGAATATGATCTGAACATTACAAAAAGATGTTTCTTGTTTCTATCCTAGTTATTCTCTTTTATTTTATCATCAGCGCAGGTACACTGAGAACACACAGGACAAAACCTCCTCTTTTTGACATTAATTACATCAAAAGCATAATACAGCATTTCATACTGTGCTTCTGATCTAGCAAAATATATTAACACTTAACAGATTTGAGTATTCAAATTATAATAATCACAAAAGGTAAGGGGAAAGGCAAGGAGAATATTAAAAAAAAGGATAAATTAAAGACAAACTCCCACTGGAACAGCACTATTGCTACAAGTCCATTGGGTACTTTCTAAATCACAGTGAAACAAAAAATTTGGACTTTAACCCTACTAACCTGCTACTATAAGCTTCCCAGATGTTTTCTTCTCCCCAGCATAAAAGACATATTCTCCTTCATCATCTTTCATCATCTTCACCACTGTCAATTTATATATTTTGCCACGTGCTTCAATTTTATATTTAGGACCAGCCTTTATGGGTTGGCCTTTAAAATGCCAAATTACATCAATCCCTGAATGGGAGAGCTCGACCTCAAAGGACACATTCTGTGTTTCAGTGCAGGTGATGTCATGAAGGCCTCTAATAATCTCAATTTCTATAAAAAGAATAAATTATAAATTTATTAGTTGTTTCCAATAGCTTTGTTTTCCAAGAAATCATTTCACAAAGACTTGTGCATCTTAAGAAACACCAACCTTCAACTGTGACATTGCAGCTTGTTTCCACTTTGCCAACCATTAGCTTATAGCGTCCTGCATCTGATGCATGGGTTCTGGTGAGCACTAGCCTCTGTTTGGCACCCTTACATACAGCTTGTACACGTTCATCAGGCTTTATTTGATTATCATTTAGGTACCATTTTGAGGAGGACACATCAGGTGCTGAAACTTTGCATTCGAGGATGGCTTTTGTTCCTTCAATTACATGAAGATCTTCTAGAGGCACCACTATTTCCACGCCTGCCAAGTTACAAAAATATTCATCGTGAGGAAAACTATGTCTTTAAAAAGTGATCCTAAAGGAGCCAAAAATCAAACACACCTTCAAAATCATCATAGTGACTTACTGTACACTGTGATCTGTCCAGTGGTTGACAGCTCAAGATCAGGAACACTAAAAGAGTATGTTCCACTATCTTCCTTTGTGGCATCTTCTATGAGCAACATATGTGATTGTTTATCCAACACAATGTGAATACGATCACTTGACTGAATTTCTTGGCCATCTTTCATCCAGACACCTTCTGCATTTTCTAGGGAGACTTTGACTTCAAGTTGCACGATATCTCCCTCACAGACCTTTTGATCAGTGAGTCCTTGAAGAATTGCCATGGGACGAGCTGTGGAATTAAATGAAGTTAATTAATACTTATAAGATGCAGAATATTGAACATTAAAGCATTATGGGATACAATGATACAGCTATAATACATGCTATAAAATAGAAAATCGATAGTATATAGACAATGTAAGAAATGCTTACGCTTCATCTTCAGTTTGCATTGAGTCTTTTTTCCATCAACAACATAACTATATTCTCCTTGATCATCTTTATTAATGTCTTTAATAGTGAGGATCTGGCGACCACGGCGGGATGCAATCACATATTTAAGACTAGAAGTGAGTTCAACATCACCATGATACCATTTCCCCTCCGCATCTTCTGGAAAAACCTCACATTCAAGTTCAGCTGAGAAGGTTTCTGGCACTTCAACATCCTCAAGTTCTTTAATAAACTCAACTGCAGCACCTAAAGGCAAATAATTACATTTGTAAATAAGCTTGATTAGATTCTCCTGAAGAAAACAACAAAAAAAAAGGTATTAGATGAGCCTAAGGGAATATATATATATATAGATATACAATGTAACCATTTTGCATAAATACATCTCTAAACTTTCGCACTGGATTCCAAAAGTCTGAAAGCAGCTCCACATCTCTAAGGGTGTTAGATGTCTGTTTAAATAGTTTTATTTCTTTCTGAAGCTGATTTCACTTTAACAGTATGGCATGGTAGTGAGCTGTATGCTTCTTACCTTCAACAGTAAGCTTTGCAGTGGTTTTTATGGATTCATCTTCAACCAGTGCACAGCTGTAGTCGTCAGCATCAGACATATCAATTGTTAATACAGAAAGAAAGTGAGCCTTTCTGTCTGAGTGCATCCTGTACTTGTCTCCAGAATGAATCTCAATTCCATCCTTAAACCATTTCACTTTGACAAAGGGCTCTGATGTTTCACATTCAAATGTTGCCATGGAGTCTCTTGCTTTAGCAACAACATCTTGTAACTTCTGGGTGAAGCTGATTATCTGCTTGGCTGCAAAACAATATATAACAATCAACAGTGCACTGACCAAACGGACTTAACACACTATGATGAGCAGTAGGATGAGTAAAAGAATTGAAATTACCTTGTATTAACAGGAAAGCATGGCTAGAAGTTTCACCAGCTATATTGACTGCTTTCACCATGATGCTGGCGGAATCATCAGAAGTCACATCTCTGATAACTAATTCGCAAACATTATCTTCAGGCCAGTACCAGTACACACGATCAGTCCTTTCAATCTGAACACCATTTTTGAACCACTGGCATTCAGGATCAGGTTTTCCCACCACTCTCACACGGAAGTGTACATCTGTTCCTTGGGCTACAGTCTGGCTTTGAATTCGTTCAAGTATCTTGGGAGCCTCCATGCTTGGACTAAGCTCCACCTTCTCTGGTTTGAATGTTGGAATGGTGATTTTGCCTTCAGGAGGAAGTGCTTTCTTCTCTTCCTCTGGGATCTCTTTGGTCCAGTGAAGAAGTTCTTCTTTTGTCTTTTTTAGCATTTCTTCATATGATTCATCTCTTTTGCGAGATTTAAGTTCCACAGCTGTAATGGCTTCATAGTAGCCCTCTTCTGTCCTGCGCTTGAATTTACTACGCAACTCTTCAGATTCCTCTGAAAGCTTTTCATGGGTGATTCTTTCAGCCCTTTTCAGCTTCACCACTTCTTTGGTTGTTGCCTCTGCAGGTTTGTCTACCTTCTGTACCTCAAACTGAAGCTTCCCAGGTTCTGTAACCACAGGCTCATGTTTGGGTTCAGGAGCACGACGAAGAACAGATCTGAAGTCTTCCCTCTGCTGGATCTCAAGTTTCACCTTATGTTCAATAAAGCCTTCTGGATTCTCTGCAGTGACTCTCACTTCTCCTGTGTCATATGATTTGCAGTCCACAATATCCAGGTAGTAGATTCCATCATAACGAAGTCTAAATCTTTTGCTTTTACGGATGAGCTGTCCATTGAGGTACCAGTTGACCTTGGGCATAGGATAGCCAGTCACACGGCAGCGGAATCGTGCTGTTTCACCTTCAAGGACTCTTGCAGGTTCGGGAACTAAAACAATTTCTGGTTTTTGTTTTTCCTTTTGGTCCAGTGCAACAGCAGGTAGAGCACCCTCGTGGGCCATTCTTTCTAACTCTTCAATTCGCTGGAGTCCCCTTTTGCCTTCTGGCAACTGGGATTCTTCCACAAGACTTTTCTCATCCTTCACGATCAGAGTAGCAGATGTATGGTCTGTACCATATTTGTTAGTTGCCCTGCAAGTAATCACTCCACTGTCTCTGGAATAGGCTACCCCATAGTCCAGGCTACAGTACCCAAACTCGTTGATCATGCGTAGTCTGTTAGCTGCTTCCAAGGGTTTGCCATCATGCAACCACTCCACCACCATGGTTGGGTCACCAATTGGTGTAAGCCTGCATTCAAAGTGTGCTGGTCCAAATTGTTTGAGCCTTAAAGATGTGAGCTTCTTCTTAAAAAATGGTTTCTGTTGCTTTTCTTTGTCATAGAGATCTCCTTCCTCCCATTGCTCTTGACCATAACGCAGATGGAGAGGTTCTAACTCTGGTGCTGCAATCTCCTTGGCTTTGTAAGTTCCTTTTGGAATGATTAATTTCCTTTCTGGTTCAGGTTCTGTGTGTTCAACTTCAACATTTACTTTGCAGCGGGTAGTGTCGCGTCCAGCTTTATTGATAGCAGTAGCAGTATACCATGCAGCATCTTGCCTGGCAGTAGATTCAATTTTAAGGGCAGCTGCCCCTTTGGTTCCCTCAATCCTGAAATATGAAAAAAAAAAATTAACTATTCTTCCCTTCTTTGGCATTCATTTTTGCCCTTCTTCCAAATTAGTTCAAAGCCTCCCAAGGCAAATCTCTGGAGGTAATAGACATTTTGTTTATGTTTATTCATGCTTGGGAGTGCAGTGCTTAAGAATCAAACAGAGAAGAATAATAAAAACCAGTCTTAAATTCTGTGGTAGTTTTGTCTGCATGGGTCTTCAAAATCAGAGACAGAGAAAAGTTTAGTAAATCTCTGTGATGACTTTTAGAAACAATATGAAAACACAGGCTAGAAAAATATTGAGTGAATCCTACAAGATATTTTATATCTGTAATCCTTGCTACAATGCAAAAGCCCATAGTGAATCCCTTCTGTGGAACTGTAGGAAGCATTTTGCAGGATGGTGATTATTTACTACTTAACTTATATAAAGTATTTTAAATAAAATTAAACAAAATGTAAATAAAATATAAATTTCAGTAGATTTAAATATAATAAAAATCCTTACTTTATTTTGGGGTATTTATGAGGCACAATGATGTCACTGTTCTTGAGCCATACAATGTCAGGATTGGGGTTACCAGTAGCTTTCACTGCCATCTCCAGTCTAGAGCCCTCCTTCACGCTGACATTTCTCAACCTTTCCACAAAGTGTGGTCTGACTAGGTCTTCCTTAGCTGAAAAAGCAAATGTAAGTTATCACAAGAAGAAATGAAAAAGCCATGGTTTTAAATAAGAAACGCTCATCAGATTGCTAAAAATAACATGATATACAGAATATAATAGAAAACACAGAAGATACCTTCTACAGTCAGTGTCATTGAGACTGAAGCTTTGCCTGCCCTGTTCTGAGCAATGACAGCCCATTCTCCAGAGTCTTCAGGCATTGCAGGAACAATGATCAGTGACTGGGTACCGTCTTCTTTAATCACTATTTTATGAGTATAGTCATTAATCACTTGCTGGCCTGCAGATACAGATGAAAAGAAAACAGTTGCAATCAAGACAGACTCAATGAGACATAAAAAACTATTTTAAAGATTATTTCTTCATGAAAATGAGGCTGATGTACCATTATGGAACCAGTATGTCTCTGGCATAGGTCTGCCAACAACTTTTAAGTCAAATCTTGCTGTCTGCCCCTGTGAACATTTAAATGATGTCGGTTTCAGCACAAAAACTGGCTTATATAGTCTCTCAAGCTGCCCTTCATCAGTTTCTTCTAATCTCCGGGCAGGAGAACGAGAAGGAGAGCTGCGGGCAGGAGACCGGCTTGGAGACCGTGGAGAGATGGACCTGGAAGGAAGAGATAAGACAGATGTATGTGACAATGTCATGTAGCAGTGGACTGACATGATAAACAGATTTCAAACTTTGCCTTTCTCATAATTTGTTTTAAAGAGTTTAGCCAATTTATCTATATGAGAAATCAGAAAAAAATTAATTTTTATTTGTAGTCAATTTTCTTTAGGTTTTTGACAGGGGTTTTAGAGGTGAGTAGTATTAGGAGATGTACTACAGCCAAGGAAATTTTTTTTGTTTTGGATAGTGCACAGATCAAAATAGGATAGTGCAATCCTGTGTACATTTGTGCATGGGTGTGTATGTGTGTGGAGACTGAACACAGGACATGACAATGCTTAATTTTTCCGTCATAGAAATAAAGCTATTTCAAGGGCAGGAAAGAATACTTGCACACCACACTAAAACTCCACGTGCAGAAGATATTTTTTCAAAAATGTGAGTACTTTAACAAATAAATATGGTTATTGAGCTTGTAAATCTGATACTGTGGCTGGAAATGCATATGAATTATTGTACTCTGGGAACTGCATTGCTTATTAAAAGGGAAAACCAGACAAAAATTAGCACATAAATGAGTAATGAAAACAGCATTTAGAACTTTTCTGGAAGTGTCCAAACTCCAATAGCTTAGGCTTATTTAACTGCTATGTAGTGAACTTTTGGACTATCACAGCAGATTGAAGTCTCATGAAATTATGTTATTGTGTACCTACCTGTATCTTCTCATAACTTCAGGTCCTGGCATATAACCTGGAGTTGCTGTAGGTGCAACTGGCTCAACATAGAGTTTTGCTGAGCAAATGGCATTTCCTTTCATATTACTGGCAAAGACAGTATAAATTCCTTCATCTTCAGGTAAAACAACAGGTAAACGCAGAGTGGCGCTGCCATCTTGCAGAAGTTCCATGTGGTAACGCTCTCCATGTCTTATACGTTTGCCATCCTTGTACCATGCCACCTGCATGGAAAGAAGCAATAGACTGCTGTGTGAGCTCTCCTAAAGGCAAAGATCCACTAATGACAAGACATTGCAACTTGCTATTTTTCAGCTGGAAAACATCACAGCCCACATATACGTGTTGAACATTAACATTTTCACTTGAAATAGGTGAGACTAGTGTAAGATGTTTACATAGCAACCTGAAAGACAAGTTTTAGAGCTAGAAACAGATATAAAGCCCATTTTGATGAAGAGCAAAGTAACCTCGACTGGACTGCTACTGTGTTCCCTGCTGGTCTGGGCTACCTTACAGATACTCAGAATCAAGACCAACTTAATTGGTAAATCCAACCTACCTCTGAACTGGCTAACCAACCTAACTCTATTCTATTAAGGGACAAAAGGAAAATTCAGCTTGATATCAAACCAGAAGACTGGATTTCTTTTGAAAGTCACTGTTTCCTATGCAGAATGTAGAATGTCTGACAATGAGGTGTTAAGTGATTTTTTTCAAGTAGAACATCAAATGATTTACAAAAAAAAAAGAGTTATACAGATTTGGGGTACCTTTGGCAATGGATATCCAGATGTCTTGCAATGGAAGGTAACTCCTGTCCCTTCGAAGGTTCTGTAGTTCTTTAATCTTATATCGAATCCAGCTTCTACAGCTTCAGATTCAGAAATATCAACCATCATCTCCTCTCCATCTTCTTCAAGAAGTTCATGTAAGGTAGTCTTAATAATTCTGAGTTCAATTTCCTTTATAAGTCTTTCTTCAAAAGAAGAAATATGGAATTCCTATATAGAAAAGCAAGACCATTAGTTTAGTTTTTTTTTTTGTGTCAAATAATGACCTTGCAAATAAATTATTTGTATGGTAAAATGTTGGTACCCAAAATTAGTATGGAGGGATAGACATACCTCATCTTCTACAAAAGTTCTGACCATCACTGTATCTTTTGCCATTTTCTTCCTAATTAGAGCTTGTTCTTTCTCATACTCTTTTTCAAAGTCACCATAGGAAAGGGGTGGGGCTACCTCAGCCACTTTAGGTTCCTGTACGTATGCAGTCATTTGAGTTTGGTACATCATTTCTTGTTGGGATTTTATGTAGGCTTCATAATCAGCTAAGAATTGAGAACAGATTAATTTTGATAAATTTTTTGGCTTTCACTGGACTGAATGAAGAAAACAAGTACAAACTTATTTTGCTGGTTTTGGTGATTCAAGCAGATTTTCTATCTGTTTAGCCAATAAATACAAACAGCAACAAAATGCAAAGACTAATGTATTAAGATGAGCTTTATAAACTGGTAGAAGTCTTTCTGTACTATTTAGGTGTCCTAGTTTTCAAAGTGGAAGGCATCTGCTGAGATTATTTTATAATTTCTTCACCATGACTCTGTCTCCTGAAAACTTTTGTACATTTCTACCGGACAAATAAAAAAATTAAACTAGTTTCTTTTCCTTTAAGATAACAACCTGTTCATTGATTAAACTTCTTTTCCCACATACCTCTCTGAATGGCTTATCTTGTCATGAACATGGCATGTCTACAGAGGAAGGTTCCTATAGCTACACATTCTAGCAAAGAATAAAGTCCTTCAAGAGCCTGATGTCAGATATTTTGTCTTGCAGAAACAGAGCCACTAGATCTCCCTTTATGTTTCTTGAACAAAATAAACTAAGCTGCAAAGAATTTGCAGCACAATTTAAAATATTTTTTGCCATCTGGAAGTTAATTTTAAGAAATATTGTTCCCATTTCCTTAATCTAAAATGTACCTTCTTCTAGTAAGGAGACCGTTGCAGAAGCTTCTCCAAGATTATTACGAACAACAATAGTGTATTCTCCGGCATCGTCGGCAAAAGTCATGGAAATTTCAAGTTTGCATTCCCCGGTTTCTTTTTTGTAACTCACTTTGTATCTATAGAAAACATAAAAGTAAAAAGTCTCTATAATTCTGGACATAATTTTTAGTTAGTTTGCTTTTATTTGCAGTTAGACACACTCCTAACTTGTACAAGGCACAAAAAGAGAAACTTTTACAGGCAATTCTCACTGAATGAATGAGCATACAGAGTAGCATATGAAAAATAACCATGCTGAAACTAGAGTTCTGGTCTTTTTGTTATCACTAAGTAAATAGGTTCCAAATACCAGTACTGAAATATCAGAGGTCTAGTTATCAGACACAATATAATGGTATATTCTGTGCACACACAGTTAGTCCTAGTATGGGTCATCATATAATTTCAAGAATGCTACAAATGTTATATTTTTTCTCAGCTAGAAAGTATGTCGCTCTCTACAGACAAGACTTACATAGAGAGAATGCAAGCATTGCACAGACAGAATAAAACAAACACAAAACTTCTTCCTGATTTGTTTATAAGTATAACATACGAATATATCTTATTTTATAGTCTTTTGAATGTTTATATTTTAAAACTGAATGACCTTTTAAAGTCACACATTAAGACATGAGCCTATAACTTTTACATTAAAAAATAATTTATTTCACAGAAATCAGGATGTTATTTGGCTCAGCATAACTGAGGGAATCAAATTATGACATTGCCAATTAAATACGCATAAAAATTATGTTAAGGTGGATTTTGGGCATTGTATTCAAAGTACCTGTAGCCAGTCGTGAGAGGAACTCCGCCTTTTTTCCAGTAGACATGTGGCTTTGGGTTGCCCCCTACTTGGCATTCAAAAATAATGCTCCCACCTTCAATTAATTTATGTACCATGGGTTTTCTTATGAAGAAAGGAGGTATGGGTTCTCCCGATACTTCCTCTGCTGCAGCAGAGACATCTTCCATTACAATGTCCTTTGTCTCCACATAGCTGAAATAAGATTTCAGTGCAGGTAAGTGAGCTGATGTCTGAAGCTCTCATAAAACAGAATGCAAGAATGTAATGACTGCAATAGGAGTCATTAGGAGTCTGTTTAGAAAAGTAACTTTACCGTTTCTCTTCTGTAACAGCCTTCTCAGAAATGGTTTCTCGAGTCTCAGTTTCTTCAGTAACTAAAAGGCAAATTTGATAAAATTAATTTTAAAATATCTTAATAGGCCTTAGGCAATGAGTTCAGTTGACATAAAAAGAATATGTAGTTATCGGCCTTTTCCTCATTCTTACATCTCTTTTACCTAATAACCCCAGAACACAACTCAAGCCATATGTTTTAAATGTCCAAGATACATTACAAGTAATATACAGTTAACAAAATTATTAACTTCCTGCAGTGACAAGAGGGACTGTCCTTGAGTTGCACCATGGGAGGTTTAGTTTGGATATAAGGAAACCTTTCACCAAAAAGGCTGTCAAGGGTTATCAAGCATTGGAGCAGGTTGCCCATGAGTCATGTAAGGCTGACTTTTAAATACCCTCTCTACCCTGGAGGTATTTAAAAGACATGCAGATGTAGCACCTAGGGACATGGTTTAGCGGTAGACTTGGCAGTTTTGGGCTAATGATTGAAATCAATGCTCTCAAAGGTCTTTTCCAACTTTAACAATTCTATGATTCTATAAATATACTTACCTTTCACATGTAAGTGGCAGGAAGTGCTGACACTCCCAGCCTTATTGGTGGCAGTGCAGGTAAATCTTCCACTGTCCTCTGCAAAGGCTTCACGAATGACAAGGCGAGCAAGTCCTGCTTTGAAAGTGATCTGGAAGTCCATTGAGCTCTCAATTTTGTAGTCTTCCCTGTACCACATCACTGTAGGCTGAGGATGACCAGATATTTGGCACTCCAGAGTGACAGACTCACCTTCAGTCACAGTCTTATTTTTGAGGCCCTGTATGATAAAATTAAGTATCACAGTCAGTATGCATTTTCAAAATTAAACAGATACTTAAATATCTAAAACCTATTTGAATGGAAAATTTAACGTCTAGTTCAAAACACTGTTCTGTGAAGCAATGTATGCAGGAAAAAAAAAGGCATTTTCCAAAGGGAAGTACTTGAAACTGGCTTTTAGGGTCTCTGAACATTGCTGTTATTAACAACATGAAAAGGTGGGTTCATATTTATGCAGGTAGATCAACCTACTATGCAACATAAACGTGAAGAATCACTACTATAAAAAGCATCAAGAAGACTTTGTATCAGAGATAAATTATATGGCTGAATAAATCTAATGCAAAGTTTAAATTATTATATAAAGCCAATTGTTAATGGTTAAGTATTAAGCAATAAAAATTAGAAAACAGAATGGGTGAAAATCTAGTGTAACTCCCGTACACTACATACAAATTACTTACTGAGACTAAGGTGGGTGGCGTAGCAGGGATTTCTGCAGGTACAGGAACTCTGGCAGTTTCTGTCACCTAGGTTGTTTAGAAGACAATAATGAACAAAGTATAATTTAAATAAGAAAATAAATCAGGTAATATGAACTCTTTGCATGTCGTAAGTAAATAATAGGTCCTAACAAGGATTTGTGTAAAACAAATAAAAAAGAAGAGACAGCAGAATGCTTTAGAAGTGAAAAATTGTGATAAGAAGACAGCAAAAAAGTGAGGCTATTCCATATTCTTAAGATGGAAGTCAGTCAAAGTGACAGAAATTTGCTTAAAAACATACCTTTGCTTCACCTTCTTTATGCAGCATCACGTGCTCTGTCCGCACTGCTTCACTTTTAATGCTTGTCTCCCTTTTAGTCTCAACATCATAGTGACTCTTATACGTCTCCGCAGCCTCTCCAAAGGGAAACTGGGGAGGAGCAGCTGGCTCTGCTTTTGTCCTGACTTCATGAGGCTTTAGCTGAGGTGGTTTCACAGGCTTGGTGATCTTTTGCACAGCAGAAGTAGCTGATAACTCTTTCTCCAGAGTAGCCATGGCAGTTCCAGCTATTGAAACCTAGGGAACAGAAGAAAAAGAGTTACAGCTTTGTTGTTTTATTTTCAAAGTGCATTTCTTGAGCAGATTGCATATGCAGCAGTTGCTTCCTTAGTTACTAGGTTTTGACGCTGTAAAAGCTATATGTAAAAAAAGAGTAGTAGTTTTAGATTGCAGTAGTAGAATGCTGGAGATATAATATCCCCATATTATTTTTGATCAGTCTAATATTGAAATATTTTCTTTTTCAAATAGAATTTGATCTTTAAATGGTCAAGAAGCTCTTATGCACAGCTCAAGAAATGTTCTCTCCATTTCTTCACTTGAAGACTTAGATTTCCATTTAGTTTAACACTGCAATAAAAATAACTACTAATTATATAACTTCCAATGATCAAAATAACTGAAGAGATTTCAACATCTTTTTATAGGTGGAAAAACTTTTATAAATGTTTAATAAAAATATTTATAACAGTGTTTAATTATATTTGGGGGAAAAAAAAATTTAAATTCCAGATGAAGAGAAAAAGTATGCTTGAATGAGAACATTAATAACTGGAAAATTTTAATACTATATGAAGGAGTCCAACTGAAAAACGGAAGAATAAGTTTAAAAATTGATGGTATCATATTATGCAGTCAGTCTGGATTTTTCCTATTTAAAAAAATTAGCTTAGCATGTATTAATTAGCAAGGAAGAAAAAAAGCAGTGTGTGAGTGAACTGATGCACATAATAAGATTAAAGAGGGATACCTCTGCTCTTTAAAAAATATAACTTGCATGACAAATATCTACAATTTCACTGTATGTCATTAAGTACTGAAGCTGCATCCCCAAACAGTTTATAAGATTATTTAAATAAGAAATAATGGCAAAGAATTGTATTTTAGCAATTAATTTGTCTATTTACAGCAGTGTTCTTTATTAGTCAAACAAGCCAACAAAAAAGAACTGCAAGGAGCGCACAACTCTTCCTCTTGGGGAAGTACCACGCTGGAGTGTGGGGGGAAAATCCAAATGGAATGGATGACCTACTGGCTATTGAAAATGAGCATGCTGCTCCTCTTGGATGCAACTTCAGCTTACCTCATATGTATGATCTGGTTTAGGGACAGCAACTCTGGAGACTGTGAAGTGAGGACTTGCTGTGCGAGGTCGTGGTGGTTCAACATGAATTGTTTTCTCAAGTTCTGTTGTTCTTTTTATCTGCACAAATTAATGAAAAAAGTTGTTGAAAGTGATACTGTTCTTTAAACTGAAACATTTCACTGGGACATAGTTTCTGGAAAAGAATGTAATGGAAAAAAAGAGTCTAACCTCTTTTGATATATGAACTTCCTGCTTTTCAGGAATTGAGATATGTTTCTCAGGAGGAACATAGACTGTTTTGACTTCCTTGGTGACAACATGACGTTCTGCTGGGGCCTCAGAACCACGATCTGTTACAATGTGCTCTTTATAACCATATTCCAAAGTTTTCTCCTTCACATAAGCTTCATCTGCTTGTTCTGGTTGCCAGGGTGATCGAACACGTGCCTGATCAACTGCTGCCACAACTGTAGCTACAGCTTCAGCCTTTTTTCCAGCTTCAGTCTGCAAATAACATCAGCAGAATTTATTCATGTATTCATAATTTTATATTGAAAACTTGTATATATGACAAACAGTTATAATGTTGAGTATATTCCAAAGAGAAGTTGTATGGTTATGCAAAAGCCATGATGAAAATGCACCTGTAAATACAGTTAAGGATCAGTAAATTCAAATGCAAATATACTCTCTAAATGCTATCTCTGCAACATTCAGAATATATCTGTGCTTCTGTGTTTTATGCATATCAATATTTGTCTGCAAGCCTAATTTTAATATTTTACAGCCACATTTGTGTCCACTTGTCTAAGAGTCTGCAGGTATGTAAATGTGCACGTAGTTTTAAAGTATGCTCATCAGCTCCATATAACTCTTGTGGATGAAAAAAAATGCATCTAGCATCTGTTGTGAATGTATTTATTAACAAACAGACCCCAAAAAATTTTACAACAGGTATATCTGTTAATTCAGTACTAATCTATTTTAAAGGATTTTACAAAAGAAGGGAGACTGAGATGTCAGATAATTTGGAAAGAATGCTTTTGTATCAGGACTTCTGCTTGTTTCTAATAACTCATAAATACTGTCAACTTTGTTACTAGAGTCCAAACTTCTGCCCAGACAGCAGTAGATAATAGTGACTACTACTACTATTGGTTGTTATTACTGTCATAACTGATCTGAATGTAGCAACAGAGAATATGCCTTGTAAACGGGAAAAAAACCCCTAAGAGATACTTTCATACTGATTTTAAAACCATTACCAGCTTAAAATTTAATTAATTAGGTGAGGCCAAAATGTGATCCTTTACAGAGATTTTGTTTTCTTATTAAAATAGTGTTTAGGTAACAGGGACCTATTTAGTATTACTGTTGATTTCCAAATAAGTTTTTTTTATAGTGGCTTGAATTTGGCCCTAAATTTACATCATATAACAAGAGACTGAACTCACCTAGCAGTCTGACTCCTCTGAGTGAGTTTTATATGCTTCGCTCATTTACTTATATTTTATAAAATAAGTATTTTATGAATGTACTACACTACAGGTAGATAGATTTTAAATAACAGCTGTTGTCAACTATGCTATTTTTCTACATGTAAGAGTTCCTGACTGCATTGTAGATATTTCCTACTGTGGGAATCCTACTGGAACAAAACAGTGTCAACAAGTGTCTGATAGTCATAAGTAACAAACTGGACAGCCCTGAATGAATTTCAAGTTTGTTTTTTACAAAGAACAATTCATACCTCAATAAAGAGAAATTGTTTCATCTGACAACCATGAAGTTACAAGGAATCATCAAGTAGAAAAAAATATTGCAGAGTCAGAAATTTGAATAAGTAAATGTTGCTTAAAAGCTACTGCTAAAGAGGAGAATGTCACAGAGAAATCAGACTATAGCCTAAAGTGTGACATTTCCTAGCAGGGTGGGATATAAACCTCTTCAGCACTAGAAACTTAATCCTACTGACTCTTTTACTTGAAAATCATCCCACTGAATGGGTATGTTTTCAGGAATTAATTTGAGAGCATTCTGTTTTACCAATGTAGGTCTTAAAATGTAAGGTTTTCAGATAAACCAAATTAAAACAGTGCATTGGCTGTAATTTCTTCTCCAGTTCTGGACACTGTGACTGGTGCTTTGGTTTTAGCAGTGGCAACTGTTTTTGGAACTACAGTAGTTTTCTCAGCTTCCTTTTTAATCTAGGTTTTATAGCAGAAATAAAAGTTTCATTCAGTCTTGAGAGATATTTGAACAATGAGAAAACATTTTGAAATGGGAACAGGGAAGAATTGAAGGGTTAGATCCTTGTGCACTGCACACATCTGTGTTATGTGTATAGTGATAAGTATTGTTATACCTGTAGCACCTATTTAAATAAAAGTAATGATTAAAAAAAAAAAGTTAAAATGCATTTCAGGAGTCAGTCAGTCCACTCCAAACATCAGTCAGAAGATAATTATGAGCATCCTATTAATGGAAACAAGATAGAAAGATCAAGATGAAATAATTTAGTCTAATTAGCAGTAGGTCTAAAAGTTTGTAAGTGGAATAATCTTTAAAAAAATGAGCTGGAAATGTATAGTTAGTATTTTTTGAGGAAAACAGGAGGTTTGCAAAGAAGAAAGGATAAAACCCAAATATGGCTAAAACAGTGCTATTCACCTTTTCACGTGTTATGCTCACTTGTTCTTGTTTGGTGGCAACTCTTTCTTTACTTTTCGATATTATGACCGGTGCTTTAGGTTTATCAGTAGTAATTACTACCTTAGGTACTGAAGGTTTCATATCTTCCCTTCTTATCTATTTTTTATGGTAAAGAAAAATAATAGTAATTGATTATGCCTGTTGTCATGCTTACACAACTTTTTTGGAAAGCAGGATAATGTTTCTAAATGTATATCAAGAAGAAAGAAACATGACTTCAGAATTGGAGTAACACCTTTGTACTCAAGATATAGCCTCTCTTATATGCTAAGAGAAGTTCATGCAAAGTTATTAATATATTGCATTAATTTTTATTTGAATGAGAGAAGAAAATTTGTACTTCCTAGTTTGTAATATATCATTATGTTTTGTAGAAACTGTTTGCATAGAAATTAGTATTATTGACTTAATAGATAACTCCATCCGTTGAGTGATTCCACAATATGGTTAAACAGATGTATTCAATCCTCACACAAATATGAACTTCATTAAAGCTCCATATCATATCATATCATATCATATCATATCATATCATATCATATCATATCATATCATATCATATCATATCATATCATATCAATCATATCACTCATATCATATCATCACTACATGTCATACCATGAAAAATAACCTTTAAAGTTTATATTCCAAAGTCTACCTTCCGAGATAAATTTGTCATTAAGCATCAGAAGAAATTCTGTGTATTATGGCAATAAAAGCCCTAATGCTCGAGGGATCTGTAAGAGGGGAAGCTCACTCCTCTGCAGGCAGAACTGCTATGAGGTCAGTAGCACTGGACCTGCAGAGATTGTGGTCTGGAATACCTTGTTTCACAAAGTTTTTGTTTAGTAATCTTCTCTTCATAAAGGACAGTAAAGTTATTGAAGAGATTTTATAAACCAGAGTATCCCAATGAACTAAAGATTGCAACATTCATTTACCTGTTCATGAGCAATGTGCACTTGTTCGTGTCTGGTAGATATTTCTTCTCTAGCTCTTGTTATTCTTTCCTGTTCTTTGGCTTTGTCTGTGGCAATTATTACTGTCGGTACTGGAGTTTTCTCTGGTTCTTTTCTCACCTGGACATTTACAAATAAAGTATTTTTTATTTTTTTTAAAAAAATATGAGGTATGTGATTTTTAATATCTTTGGAAAAGAGCAGAGAAATTAAATTCAGCAAAGATGTATTCTGTATTTTGAAATCATCTAGTCTGGAAACAACAATAAAAACATAAACGGACTTTGTACAAAACATTTAAGATAAAAATAACAAAACATTGCACAAATGCTTGGCTTGCTACTGAAAGCAGTACTAAAAAAAGTTGGCTCAGAGAAAAACTGTCCTGCATTAAAATCACTTTAAGAAAATGCAAGATATTAAAAATAAGTTTTACGAAACTTTCATTTGACACAATTGCAAATGCTAAGTTCAGATTAATGCCCAGGTGGATTTCTGTTTCTCAGGGCTAAAGAAATGTTACACTTTCTTCCTCACACATTTCTGCTATAATGCAAATGTAACATTGGTTATAAAAGCTCATCTTCTATTAAATCACATTTTTCTGATAAAATACGTGTTAAAATAATCTGAATTCAAATCACTCATTTGTATTTTCAAAATTTATTTCAATGCAGAATGAGTTTTTCCTCCACTTTTTCTGACCCCCCTATGCTGCCAACAGACAAAGCAGGCTACAAATGGCAAGCTTGGAGACAATATCAGAACACCCCCCACAGACACACCTGGCCCCCAACAAAATTTAAGAGCTGGTTTCTACATGTCAATTCTTTAAATGATCAAGAATACTATCAAAATTACTATGTAATATATGACAAAAGAGAGGTTTGTCTTGGTTATTGCAACTTTATCTATCACATTCTTAGGTATAAATAATGGAAGTGAAATAAAAAGTGAAAGAGAGTAATCACAGAGAAGAGACAGTAAAATGATAGCACTGTAAACTGGAAGAGTGAACATATATAAAAAGGGAAAAATAATAACAGTATCTCATTTTTCTTCTTCATAGGCTTGTCTTTTGTATGAGATACCAGATTTTTGAACAAGGTAGAGCATAGAGAAATCTCAGGTACAATCTGTATTCACCTTTTCAGGAGAGATGTGTCTTTGTTCTTGTGAAGTTACAATTCCTTCTCTAGTTCTCGATATCACTGTTTGTTTTGTGGCTTTATCACTGGTAACTACTACCATTGCCTCCTTTTTCATCTGATTTTTGTAGCAACAAACAAAAAAACCAAAGCCTTAGAATTCATTTTAAAAATTTGATCATCAAAATAAGAAAAGAAAGAAATGTAAGAGAGGAATTCAAGTAAAGGAAAAATAATAAGGGAGAATTATGTTATTTCTAGTGGGGAAATTATAAATGAGATATTAGAGAAAAAATTTCATCATTCTAAGAATCATGTTAGAGAATAAAGGAGAAGAGAGAATAGAGGATCACTTTCCAAGAAAGCATCCTTAAACTTGAAAGAGTAATTAGTTCAATCCTGTTATGATGGAATGCAATGGTGTGAGTGAACCTGGGCATTCCTTTACAGTCTAGGTGTTCTAGGTGAGTATGCATGCTTTTGCAGTGCACTGGGTAATATCTTGTTAATTCCTCACAGAGGATCATGCCTTGTTTGCGTGTTGGATGAAGGGATAAAGGGAATAGTAGAATGTCTGTGCTCTATTTCTACCTGCTCATGAACAGGCTGAACGTGGACTGCAGTCATTGCTGTCCTTTTAGCAGTTTGCTCTGCAACACCTGGAGCTGGTTCTCTCACCATGGCTTGATCCACAGCAGCAACAACTGTAGCAACAGCTGCTGTTTTTTCACTTTCCCTTCTCACCTATATTAGTCACATCAAAAGACATTTTTTTCATATTTTGCATACATTCAGAAGAAGCACAAAACCAGTACAGAGACAGAATGTTGCAAGGAAGCGTTTCCACATCTGCAGCAGAACTCTCTCAATAGCAGATGCACACACGGTTTTACACGTAGCCTCTCAGATTCCATTTAGCAGATCTATCCAGCAGTGATGAGACCCCATACAAACCAAACCCAATGTTTTTCCAGAAACAGACTTTACCTCTCTAGCACCAGTGGCCACCTCGCCAGCAGCAGAGCCAGTAACAGTAACTTGTTCTTGGACCCCGTATCTCCCTTCCCATCTTTCTTCAGTGACTTGGGTAGTGCTTGTAGTTACTCTTGTTTCCTTCATCTGGGCTTCCATGCTTCCAGCATATCCTTCCTGCTTCCAAGGAGGAAGGACATCAGCCCCAGCTGTTGTCACTACGTGTGGTTTACGGATTGGAGATGGAGATTTCACTGGTCTAATAGGTGAGGTGGAGATTCTCCCGGCAGGAGAAACTGACCTATTAAAAAAAAATAGAGTATCAATATCATTAATCTACTGCCACAGAGTCATAACTGTATAAACAACTTCAGCCTGAACTTGAACTCACTCCCCATACAGGGTATCTCCAGTAATGTGTGGTTTAATTTTAAGAAAGGTTTTTGAGAGGTTCTACTTGTAAATTACACTAACTTGTTTTTTTAACATTATGCCTGTTGCCATTCTCATAACTTTAACATGTCTTTGTAGTAGTTTAGTTTCCAAAAAGAAATAAGAACAAGTGGCAAAAGAAATTTAAGTCAATCAAATATATTTGAAAAATGAAAATTATTTTGCATTTGCTCTATCCTAATTTTCTAATAGGAATAACACAAAAGACTCACAGGCTGTAAATAATACATAATACATTCATGGTCCAGTCTCTGTAGAGAGACAACATAATTGTAACCAATCTTTAGAAAAATGTCATGTGGCAACCACCTAGCAAAACAACTGGATGTACTCCTGTACTACATCTTATTTTCATGTGTCACCACATTTACGGATCACATACACAATAATTTATATCCACTTGGAAAGTGCTAGTTTCTAAATTCTGATACTCCAAAAATTCAGTCCTAATCCTAGCAGACGGTTTTAAAGCATTTTCCAAAATTCTTAAACAGGCTTTCTAACGGAATTTCTTTGAGTAGAATTTTTTGTGCTGTATTTCCCAGCGAACGTTAACAAATGGCAGCAGTAGAGGGCAGCAGCATCATGTTAATTTTTAGATTTCGTTTTTTCTAACGTGTTGTATGTCTAAAAGGGATCTGACTAGCAAGGGAGGGCAAATTTCTAGTTCTATATGTGCTCTAGATGTCGCTATTGAATTCCTTTTTCACTTATGCAGTTTGTTAATAATAGCTGATATCGATCCATTTATTCCTGTCCTGGCAAGTTATTATCAGTGGGGTAAAGTTCACCAGCACACCCAGCTCTGGCAACTTAAATGGGGCTCTTCTGATCATTCAGCTTGGAAACATTCCTTCCATGGTGCTGGTACTTCAGGATACTAAAACTGCAGGACTTTCAAGACTCTCTTTGCTTTACCTGCCCCTCAGCACAGACCTCATGGGTCCCAGACCACAAGACACCCAGACCACAAGCCTTGCTCTTCAAATCACTCACTTTCCCTCTCTAGACCTTCTACACAGCAGAGATAAACTTCATTTTTTCCATAACCACATTTAGCTTTCCTACCTTCAAAATATTATTTCTGTAGTTATTACCAGCACATACATGGAACACGAGTTCATTTTTTTTTTACATATCCTTTCATTCTGTTTGCCATTCATCAGTGTCATTGCTCTTTTCTCTGTTCATCTAAAATAATCAAGAACCTACTGTGTTTTTCTGTTTCATCATTAAATTGAGCTGTGAGTGCTACTTTGGCTCTGTGTAGAGCAATCAAATGGGATTTTCTACAATAGGGGATAGAATTCTACATAGGTGACCCACACTTCTATAGCAGTGGCACATATAGCACATTACAGCTCACCATCAGAAAAAAAAGTCATTAATAAGTCAGTGCATTCTTTCATTTTTTACTGTGCTCTCATTCTACAGCATTACTTCTATATGTAAAAGGGATTCCAAAAGCAATATTGCCCAAAAGAATAGTAGTTTTACCTTACTGGTGAAGGTGTTGGTGCTCTGACATGTCTTACAGGTGATGGTGATTGTCTGACAGGCGATGGTGATTGCTGTCGTGCCATTTGTGCTTTTGCAGCAGTTGTCGGGGTTGGTGATTTTGATGTAGGTCTAGGAGGCATTCGTGGAGGTGCCTTGTGTGGGAGCTGTTGGGTGGCTGCACCTTCTATAATCATTTCAACACTTGTAAGTGATCTGGCATCAAAGTGGGCTTCAGTCTTCTACAATGAAAAACAAGAAAAGGTGAGGGACTGTAGTAGTAATCCTCCACATTTTAGCCATACCTGCTTTGTTTTTGAAAATTATACCTTTTCAATTCTGGCTTGTCTTGTTTGTGAAATCTGAGCAGTCGAAACAATTGTCTTTGTCTTTTTAGCAGGAACGGCTTCTTCCTCGCCTTTTGAAAGAAAACGTGGTCAGAAGAATTGCATATGGCAACAATCAATAAACAGAGAAATAAATGAATGGTCAACTCCAATCATATAAAAATTTACATATACAACAGAAAAATAATTAAACAACCATCTGTTTTGCCTTCAATATCTACAGACAGATAATGGTGAACAGTTGAAACACTACTACTGCATTACCAAGTCATTAGAAAAAAATCTCAAACAAAATAAAAAAAAAATACATTCATTGTAGATTCTTCATATCAGTCCTGGATCTAAAATTATTACAGAGTCTTTAAGCCTGACTGAGGTGAAATCCAAGCAAGGCTGCTCTGGGTAGCATGTTTCCTTGCCACAATTCTTTAAGAACTGTCTTAATCCTTCCCAGGCTTCTTCGCAAGACAATGTACAGCTATGCAGTCTATTCTATATCCATATCATCTATATCTATTCTATCAAAGCCAACTTACAAATAAAACTTTGAGAGATTTACAGACCAAAATAGGAGCAACTCAAGGTATCCCACACTTTTTCCATCAACTATATCCTCTCCTTAAAGAGATATTATATAAAGAGATTCTCCATTCTGGAGAAAAGATCCTTTTAAATATCAGACAAAAATCTTTGGCAAATTTCATCAAAGACACTGCTTTTTTTTACAGCAAGTTAATAACTCTTGAGAAAGAAATTATAAATTAACTTGTTGATATAACTGCAATGAAGTGGTACATATTGCACCACTACTATTACTGCTCTGATTTTCATGGCCTGCAAGTTCATCTCTGTTACCTTGAATTAGCAATTCAGCTGTTGAAGTAGCACGTCCCACACTATTTGTGGCATTTACGGAATAGGTGCCGGAGTCTTCAGGATATGCTTCTGCAATTATCAAGCTGTAAAGGTCTCCTTCTTGTAAAATTTTAAAATCGGGGGAACTTTTAATTTCTACTCCATCCCGATAGAACTTCACCACAGGTGTAGGGATTCCAGTCACTCTCACGTCAAGTCGAACTTGACTTCCCTGTCTTGCAGTCATGCTCTGTAGTCGTTGAGAGAAGTTTGGTGGTGCTGTTGCAGCTGAATTTTTATTGAAGCAGTAAATAGAAAAACAATAGTGTCTGTTAAAAAGAATGGCAAGTACTAGATACTTTCATTGCTAGAAGTGTGTGAGGTCTATTTCTTCTTCACATACTACTGACAGATGATAGTACCTTCTGAAACATTCAAAATACTATTTTTGGTTACACCTATGATTGCAAATGTTTCTAGAATTACAGATGCATTGCTTGTAACCGTAGGCATTAAGCACAGTCTCTTGGTATGGCCCTTTATGTGACTTATTATGTTAAATATCATTGATAGCATTATATACCATTAATGGCTCCATCCTGCAGAACTTCATTCTTTCTTTTACAGGCAATTTTAATGTAGCCAGCATGACAGATCATGAGGAGCTACATTTATAAGGGCTGAACCAGAAGCTTGTAATAATAAATAAGAATTCGCAAGATCAAGATTAAACTTTATACAGTTAAAATATAAAGGACACTGTTAGACATTACTGGTGAGTGCACATGCTGAGTTCTAGACTGCTTTAGGAAAAGGAATGTGATTTTCTATTTTTTGCTGATCATGTACTTGAAATCTGAACTATTTCATTATGTGTTACTCTTCCACCACTCCCTCAGGGGTGCCTTTCTTTGGCTGCAGTGTACCTGTGACAAGCAGCTCAGCAGTACTAGTCGCTTGCCCAGATCCATTGGTGGCTTGCACAGTGTACCTCCCGCTGTTGGCTCCTGTCACGGTGGGGATCACCAGTCTAGCGCGGCCATCACTAAACGAGATCTGCACACCGGGCAGAGTTGCAGCAGAGAGAACCTGGCCATCCCGAAACCAGTTCACCTCAGGAACTGGGAAACCTGCAGAAAAAGGAAGACAAATGGAGGTTGAGACATTATGAAATGCCAGACATAAAAAAATTACCATGCATACACAGTTGCAGTGGAGCACAATGCCACAGATATATGTCCAGTGCCACAGTGGCAAAGGAATCTGGTTTTAGAAAAGTCTCTGAAATGCACAGAGCCATAGGGCAGCTGCACTGGCTCCTGCGTTTAGTAAATCACTTGAATAATGAGAAAACTGTAGTGTTCAGCAATCTTACTAAGAAATAGAAGTTCATCAAAGTCATGAAGAGGAGGAATTAATTCACGTGAGGTATTTTTAAAATGTATTTGCCAGTATTTAAGTAGGATTGAGTATTGCTAGCGTATTTATTCAGTCCAAAAATCTGGAGATAATGTGAAGATCAGAACTTCCAACCAAATGAAGCATATGTTTTAACACTACTATGGCTTTAGAAAATGAAGTGGCAGAAAAAGTGACTGCTGTAGACATTAAAATCAAATGCTAGCAAAGTTTTGGGGGTTTTAATTTCTTTCTTGTGGAATTTTTTTCATTTGATCAACAGCAGTCATCTGGAATCAACTGTTGTTCAAATATATTACTCTTTTTTGTCAGGGTCATGAGCAAGAGTCTTTGGGTCAGAAAAATTTCAGTTTTAATGACAGCTGATTTTTGGTTCTGAATGGTGATTTTAGATTGCTTGCATAAATTCTCTTCTGTGCTCTACTCAGCCAAATGTATTGAGCAACAAATTCATTTGATGAACAAGTAAAATTCTTATATAAATCATGTAAGGAAAACAGGTAATTTAAGGAGATGGTTCCAGCTCAAAGTCTTTTTTGTAGTTCTAGAAGAACATTTCTTCAAAATTAAGATCCTCCCAAACTCACTTCATGCATATCTCCACTCAACCCAATCACCAGTTGCACTGCAACTAAGGAATGAGATCTGAGACTGCATTTACAGATGAATTAATTTTCTCAGTTTTAATGTCTGTGGTTTGGAAAACCCCAGGTGCACAGAATTCTGCTTCCTTTCTTGAGTATCCCTCCTATAAATTGAATAAATTATTAGGGAATTTGATGTGCAAGGAAAATAACTGTGTGAGACTAAAGTGAAAGAGAAGCTGATATGTAGATTGAGGCTTTCACTGGTTCACTGCAGTCCCATCAGACTTGGTTAGGAAGTTTAAAATCTTATTCACAGTAAAGCACTGATATTTAGAGAAATGTAAAACAGGAACACACACACACAGAGAAAGAAAATGTGGACAGTTTTAGGGAGGATTAGAAATCAAAAGGGTAAAAGTACTATTAAACATTGTTAATTTCACAAATGGAAGTTATCAAACAGCCCTGATGGGATGGTATAATTCAATTTTGTGCTATTGGTGTGGGGCAACTTGGGCATTTTCATCATAAACTTAGAGTATGCAGCAGACCCCAGTGATTTCATTCAGAACAATGTGCCATCAATATTTGTGGAAATTAGTTTAAAAATGTTTTAAGCTAGGCAACCCCCCAAAATATGTCCTCAGTAGTGAATTTCTTGAAACATTGTCAAAAGTCCTATTTTCTTGTGGTGGTATTATATGAAGATTAGCAAAAATGGGTGTTTCTGTGGCAGATTGAAAAAGGCCTGCACTTTTAAAATGGAGTCTATTTTGATGTCTCAAACTGCTATGTACAAGGGATCCAAAGCTAGAAGCCATTTTAGAAAGCTGAGCCCAAGTTTATATTTAAAACTCAACTCCACAGATTGACTAGCACTCTGCTAGTCCCAGCTCACAGAGCTAGGTAAGATCTAACCCAGATTATAGATATAAGTGCCTGGTCTATATGGAGTAGGGTTTTACTTCTACATGTCCCAAATACACTATGATTTGACTGTTACTGGTTAGGACAATCATTTTTCATTTAAAAAATGTCCTTGAGGTTTTTTGAACTTTAATACAAAAAAGAAGAAAATTGACCTGAAGTGCCTCAAATTCACCACTTAAGTAATTGAATTCAATAAGATTCTCCTAACAATGATGTGAGAGTTATCATACATAACTTGTGTATGATCTGTGTGCTGCTTTCAAAAACAAGCTCTATGTAGAGGCTGTCTTGCACTGGGTAATACCTGAAAATACCAGGTATTTTCAAGGAAGGTAAGCAGTGCACAGGTTAATACTTTAAGAAAAAATTCAAACTTGATCAGTACTGTGGAGACATGAGCTTGGCACAGTTCTAATGCCAGCAACACTTCTGACTTTCTTGTCTCATGACTCAGTCACTGGTGACCCAGTAGGACTCCCCCTATGACAGTGTCCTGGCTGCTCTGGCATTTGCTTCTTTTAATAACAGGGTTTCTGTGTTCTGTGCTTTCTGTTACATGCTGGGTATATTCATCTGATATCATCCCTTTGTAATGTGACACTTAATTCACATTCTAATACAGCAGCACAATTCATTTGTTCTAGTTTACACACAGCAAAATTACATCTCAGGTGGTTGCTGAGCTCTTCTTGATACTCTTAGATTAACTGAGCTCTTCACATTTGAACTGTAGCTCTGTATTAATACTTGACTTGTATATAATAGACCAGTATTATTAGAGATAGAGAAAAAATCTGGTTTTTAAATGCACAATAATTCATGGCAGATAGAAAGGGTAGTCATTACAGGAGAAAGCTGTGTAGTCCTTTATTTATGCAATTAGTTATAGTAAAAACTTTTCCTGATTTTTATGCTGTAGAAAACAAAATGCCAAGCCACTGTCAGATCTTTCAAACCAGGAGGATGCTTTTAGGGCAGGAAGGATACACCAGAATCCCACAATGTGAAAAAAACCTAACAAGACGTTGGCTCACAAGATATTTGAGACTAACATACAAATATGGCATATTCTATTAGAAATACTGCTGTATCTTCCCTTGGTAAGAAATCAAGTTCCCCTCCCAAGTACTCCATAATATCACATAAATGAAATTTACCAAAATCATGCATTGAATAATAATACTAGCATCCTAAATTTTTCTGATGATATTTTTAGGTATTCATAATAATGTAAATATTGTAAAAGCAGAAAAAAAGCTCAAAGAAAATTTACAGTGTAGAAGCAAGAAGAGAAAATCAGGGTAATTAACTGAAGAATAAGGGCCAAATAATAGAATATGGCATGAAAAAAATGTCACAGATGGAGACTGCAGGACATGTTCAAACACCTTGTGTGAGCCAGTGTCATGCAAAGGGACCAAGGGATGAAATACATGGACCATAGATGTCAGAGATCTTTATAGTTGCACAGATCATGTGTTTGCACCTGTCACAGAGCATCTGAGTAGTGCTTTATGGTATGTGGATCATCACATTGCTAATGCCTGTAAGACAATATAATTCCACTAGCGGGAACACATGTCATTTCTCCTTAGTCACTGCCGAGGTCAGAGACACTCTTAGAACAGGGTGTTGGGTCTCTGGTAATGCTATCTCAGGGGTTTGCTTGGTGTTTTGTACAAGATAGGGTGTTTGAGTAGTACGTAGACTGGAGAAATCAAGTGTCCTTTAAATTGCATTGTATCTTGAAATTGCACAGGCAACTTAAATTATGTTAATCCAGCCTTGTGCTACCATCATGATCACCATACATGTCTTTTTTTTTAGCATACTAGGGTTTTCTGCCCTCTTCAGTGGCCAGTTGGGCCTAGATTTTGTGCCTTTCATCTCCCTCCTAGAACTCTGGAATTAAGTAAACTTAAGGGCATGGGAAGCAGAAATACAGCTTAGCTAGAGTAAAGCTTAACAAAAGGTCTTGGAAGAACTAGCATAAACCCTGCTTTTTGCACCCTGACTTCTAATTCTGCCCAGTAATCATCCAAATGAGATTATTCTTTCTGCAGCCACATGAAGTCTCTTATTAGCACAGTATGTATTTTTATGCATATACATTTAAAGGAGCTGTTCAGCACTGTGTGATATGGATATAAATCCATATTTCAGCACTCATCTTTACCCATTCGTACCAGATTATGATCAATGAAAAGTGTCATCATTTTTCTTAGCATAAACATTAGAAAAGAAATTAGAGTTAAACAATAACAAATCTTGGAAGAATGAATCAAAAACCTTACCACTAATATGAGCCTCAAAGGTTGCGGCACTACCCTCCAGTGCCACAACGCTTTGTAACGGCTGTGTAAATGTTGGTGCTTTCGTCGTCATCTTTACAGGCACTCTGCAAGCAACAAAACCCCATAATTAGAGATCAATGGTCAAAGTGTTATTATATCCACACACTTCTTGCAAGATTTTAAGAATATATGCAACTATTCTCTGAACAATTTGCTCTTCTCAGTTTTAAATCAGAACGACCTGGTGAAATTAAAAGTATGTGGGTTTTGACGAATTTGTATAGCAAATTACTCTTGGAACATGCTTGGCTGAATTGGATGGGAAACCATTATATTTAGTGGAGCTGTGCTTTGGCATTGCAAGTATGCAGCAGGAGACAAAACTCTGCTTGACTCACTGTGTGACCTTCCACAGGTCATTCAGGCTGCCTCTCTTTGTCTACTAACTTGTTTTATCTGACAGGAAAAAATTACCCTGTATAATTTTTAAAAATTTGCTGGTGCAAAATATTTGCATTCTGCAATGACAAGACAACTAGGTCACTAAGAAGCAATTGAAAGAAATGTGGAAGTCTACAATGTATTAAGTGTAATAATGCCAATAATAATAATAATGCATTATTATTAAATTATTAATAATAAATAACAATACTAATAAATGTTGCATTATTAATAATGCAATAATGCCAAAAATGCCAAAAGACTCTATTTTAAAAGCACTCTGTAAGTAGCGAGTAATTTCACTTTACAGAAGCTTATTGACATTAAAGATGCAGATAAAATTCTCCTCTTTCTTAGAGAGTATCTCAGTGGAATTTTGAATATGGGAAGACAGCCACCTTCGAAATGTGAGCTAGGATATAAAGTAGCCACTGACACTGATGGCTTGAACAACTGCAAAGTTATATGAAATCTGAAAGAAAGTTTGCTTTCTCTTGCTATGCCACAAGATTCTACTTGGAAATAACACACTGCCACTAGAAAAGCTTGTGTGTTGGTATTTTATATTTGCATTACTTATTTATTAACTGATGTTTTATTGTGCAGTTTTTGAAAAGGTAGATATTATCTTCTTAATATTATCATACATCAATTAAAGTTGCATTTTTTCTCTTTAAAAAAAATCACTCAGAACATATCTGGTATCAACAAACAGGGATTAATCCCACAGTATTTCAAGGCAGACTTACTCACATATTTACTTTCATTTACTCTTGCTCTTGTGCCTGATTTTGTGACAGCCCCAAACTTAAATTAAAAATGAGACAGTGAAGTTTCTTTCACTATGAGTCAAATTTATTCTACCTCTCACAGGGTTGAAAATTCTTCATTACATGGGTTCCTTCATAGAAATCAGGGCCTGATGTATACATGCAATGAGATCATAAGGGCAGAACTAGATATTGAATTGGGATTTTCAGGTTCAGTTATGACTATGTTTTGAATCTCGGCTAAAATAAATGGCAATAATTTTACAATACAATAATACATTATGAAAGCTTATATATATATATATATGTAGTTTCCAGAAGAGATCAGATATAATTTATTTAAGAAGAGTTTCCATTGAGATCCCACAAAGTTTCTATATTTCATTGTCCAAGCAAATTCTGGTATGAAGATCTGATCTTATAAGGCTTCTTGTATAATTAGAATTGAAAGCATGCTCTAAAATGTCATGTTCCAGAAATAACCTTTGCAGCCATGAATGACAGCAGACAAGTGTTCCAGAGCTGCCGTGTAACTGATACCTTAGCAGTTGTTTTCCTTAAAAAGTCATCAGCACTTAAGCTGATACCATGTGCATTTTATCAGAGCTATTCTGGGAGCTTCTCAGTTTATCTCTCAGCAGCATAACCTTGAACACTCCTAACAGAAAGAGTTTTTAAGTTAAGCACATGTTTCCATGCACTTTTAAAATCTTAATTTATGTGGTATTTAGTAATAAAATACACTGAAAAGAAAACCTTTTTGCTGAGAGTTATCAAAGCTTACTCTAGAAATTAAGGCTATAACCTTGACAGAGAATTTAAGTGTTTCATGTCTATACCCTGAAATCTAAAACCCCCTGTGAGAAAATTTATAAATAATAGATTGTATCAGAATTATTAATGACTGATAAAACACTTATTACACCAGTAGAAACATGCTACTAACCTGATCTCTCAAAGTGCCTGCAAGAGTGGGCTAAGCCCAACGAAATCTTCTTGAACGACGTCCTTATCCAGAGTAAGATTTTTTTAGACAATCCCAGCATGAGAATTGAAGAGCCTCTAATCATAAAAACAAAACTACACAGTCTTGACAGTGTAGTTTTGTTTTTTTGCAATCCCTACACCCGAGGCGAGGCGGGGAATGCACGACTGCTCAGAAGTGCTAACATAGTTGTTTCGCTTTATATACCCCAGCTCTGCTGACACGTCTGCCTCATCATGTCAGTGCCAGTTCTGATTGGCTTCCTGAAAGAAAGTTTCTTGTGAGAGGGGATTCACTCTCTGTAACCATACACCACCTGTTGGTTTTGATTGGCAATGCTAATTTTGGAGGCACAAAAGGGATTCACTGAGGAAACCTCAGCCGTTCCAAAGCTTTTGATTTATAATTCAATTTGGTTTACCAAGTGCAGTTTACATTGTAAATTTCCTAATTCATAATCACAAGACAAAGAAAGCATTTTAGCAGGGCATATGGACACGTGCGATTCAGTTTTACTTTCTTTCATTATAAAACATCCAAGAAGCCACACCAAATGCATATGTCAATCACCAGACTAAATAAGTAAGCTGAGCTCAGACAAGTGGCTGCACACTATTAGAATACACCATTTAAACTACTTTTTTCCTGTAACTTTGAATTCTAAAATTTTGTTCGGTAATATATAGACTTGGATCTCTAGGGTTGGTTTTGTTTCTTTCACAATTTTTCTGTTGGATGTTCCAAGCAGTTCAGCATAACAAACAGTAGCATACAATGTGCAGAAACACGAATTTTGTGAAAGTAAATTAACGTGGACAAATACTGTCATTTTTAAGAAAGAAGATTTTAAGTCTAACAGCTTTTTTTCTAGACCTGTGTAGGCTTTTTGCAGACATCAGACCATGGAACAGCATATTGGTTTGTGAACTTCAGTAGGCCAGCTTTGTCCCTGTGCAGCTAATTGTGCCTTTGGAGAGATTGCTTCTGAAACAGACGTCAGAGTTAGAAGACTACTCTTGTTTATGGCTGGAATGGGAGGTGTTTTACCACACCACCTCATCTGCCTGTTTCAATTCCTGCCTATCTAGCAAACTACTTAAGCACATAACTGGCACATAAGACTAATTAAAATTGCTTGCTTAAAATCAAGCATGTGCTTAGCTGGTTTGGTAAAACCAGGACTTCAGTCTGTGGTTACCAAGTTCCACATTGAAAAAGACCTCCCTGAGAGCACCCAGATCAGTAAACACAGATTGGAGTTTTGTGCTATCAGCTGCACTTCTGTTTGAAAACAACCTGAAGGAAACCTCCAGCAAGAGAGGCAGAAAATGCCAAGGAGAGAGGGGGAGAGTTTCACTGCTATGATTCCTGCAAGGGAGTCCTAATGTTATAGTTTGCAGATCTGAAAGAAATAAGAAAAGACCTATTGCTGCGATCTCATAAAATAACTTCAGAAATTTGAACTGAAAGTCAATTTATCCATCCCATAAGGTGGCAACTTCATGGCTACTCTTGGCATGCAGCAACACAACACAAACTGGAGTCTCTACACTGGTACTACCTGACTCTCTCAGTGGCTGAAAGTCAGAGTACTACAGCTCATTTTTAATTTCTTGTTGCAAATAGATTTCAGAGAGCCTAATCACTCCGTACAAGACTTAGTATGACATCAAATGCAACTCTATGCAATGAGGGGGAGCTCAAGCTAGCTTGTATTAAAAATGTCCAAAGAAACTTGTGTAAAGGGTATAAAATGTCTGTTTCTAAACAGAGGTCTGCTAAATTAGCAAACAGTTGTCTTTCTCTGTAGTTACACACTTAAATAGTGAAAATTCAAACTTGAAGAAAACCACATGCTAGTATTTGCAAACTTAAAAAATGCAGCCTGCTTAATGATGATGTCTAAATCAAATAAAAAAT
This sequence comes from Urocynchramus pylzowi, assembly GCA_013397555.1. Classification (NCBI taxonomy): domain Eukaryota; kingdom Metazoa; phylum Chordata; class Aves; order Passeriformes; family Fringillidae; genus Urocynchramus; species Urocynchramus pylzowi. The sequence goes on along the minus strand of VZRH01003314.1, from coordinate 372,933 downwards.
GAAAAAGCTTATAAACATATGATCATTTTTAAATGACAGAAATATAAAACCTGTCACTTTGAAGTTTTGAGATGGTCACAACTTCATACGTTTCTATTTCCATCAAGTCAGCAATGACAGATAACAACAATAGATACAAGGGAAAAAATTCCTGCATTCAAATATAAATATATTTTATTTAAAAAAAAATAAGTTCCTTCTTTTTTTTTTCTTTTTTTTTTTTTAACTTTTACATTTGCTTCTAATCATCTGTTTCCATTTTCCATTCCAACAAAAGTTAGTGCCTTCTCAATTTTTTGCTTTAAATACAGAAGTGAAATTTCTGAACAGTGGAATATTTATCTTGTCCTCAAGGAAATATGAATTACTTATCCTGCATGCCTTCTGTCACACTGATATCACATGATTTCTACATGTTTTGTATTACATAGTGTACCCACAAGAAAAATCAGAAGGATGACTTCAGTCTTATTGTGTAGCTAAGATACGGCTGGTAAAAAATGACATTATTTCTTTGCTCCAGCATCAAAAAAAAATCAGATCCAGATAATGAAAAATAGTTTTTTTTCAGGAAGACATTTAAATTTGGGATAGTTATGAAAATTTCAACATCTGCTTCAGTCTGCTACTGCTTGAAGTATAAACTCTATATTGCCAATGTTTAGTACATGCTGTTCATTATAGGCCACAACACATTTAAGGAGTAGCAGGTGATATTTAATGCAGAGAAACATTGTGGTATGGACACCTACAATCTCTTTGTGTGATTCATTTTGATTAATTGTAATAATCCTAATGTCTTGATCCATGGAGCTGCTTTAATAGGCCCACATAAAGATGCCTTGAAAGCTGATGACTCTAGTTGGAGCTTAAGGAGAAAATTCATTCTTTCTTGAACGCTTAAAATTTCAAAGACCCAACTAAGCAAGTTTTTACTGTGTTTATTTGAGAGGAATTTCCTAATACTTTTTTAAAAAATCACAGTCTTTTCTTTTGTTAATTATTTGTCAAACACTACTAGTGTTGTACTACCAGAGTACTCTGCAGTAGCTGCACAGCCAATGTAACATAAATCCTGCTTTCTTGCCTGGTCCCTTAGTCTATCTAAAAATGCCCATTTGCAAACTGTGTAAAAAAAAACCAAGTACCTTTCCCATTCCCTTCTCTCCTTCTATTTTTGCTGTCTCCCTTACTTCTCATTTCTGTTCTTTCCTATACAATAGCTATCATATCTCCTTTCATTTACTATTTTTATTTTACTCCCTCCTCCAATCAATTATGCAAACCAGAAGAGTCATGAAATAGACCTTTACATCATAAAACTTCTCACTGAAAAAATGCCATCCTATGTTCTTATAGAACCAATGAAACAGAACACAAAATATATTTATATATTATATTCTTGTTGAATTTCCAGTTTTCCAAATATACGTTAAAAAAAATTACTTTCCCTTCTCCCACCCACTTTCTTTAAACTTAAAAATAACTAAAAATTTCTTAACTGTTAAATCACCAAATCCTGACTTAAAATCAAATCACATTTCCACCACCCTTATAAACTTCTCTTTCCCTGCTAATACTACAAACAGTACTTTGTAACAAAAACTTTAGGACCTTAAATACAGGCTATTAATTGAATTGTATGCACAAGAATATCCACGACTGCCTGCTGCAACTGGCTTTTGAACAGCTGCTGCCTTTTCAGGTGCTTATGATTCTTATCTGAGCCACTGTAATTGAATATGCAAGATACATCAACATTTTTCAAGGCAAACTGAAACCTGCTTGTGAAAAATTGTCACTGAAGAAGGCACTGTCAGTTGCTTCCAAAGTAGAAAACAAAACTAAGGCACTAAATGAGTTTTGAAATTACTTTATCTGTTTCATATGGGAACAACTTACTGGAAACTCTACATTATCTGGGTTCCTATTCACTAACTTCATGTTGATAGGAGTCACTTATATCATCTTCTTTGAAATACCTACAGAGATTTACAGATGTCACTTTTGACAAGTTTTCCTTGTATAACATTTCTTTTTGTATCATCCTCATACATTTATACACATGAAACAAGGAAGAAAGAAAAACATTTACCTTCTCAGCACTTCACTTTTTTAGAAAGCAGGCCCTAACAAAACCTGTCCCCAGAGTAAAGAGCATACTGATTAAGTGTTCCATTTCCTTCCACAAAACAGTAATTAACATCATCGTACTTGCACTGTGCAAGTTTTATCTAACATTGAGACAGTCCTTAGCATTTAATAGATACATATATTTCAACAATTTTGGGAACCTTTTAAAAAATCTGTGGACATCTATGATTTATAAAATGAAAAGAAACAAAAACACTTACCATTTTTCATAATGGATCCATTCTCTGGGACCACTTGAAGCAATAGCTGTGTTACTCATTGGCAAAAGAAGGTTGATAGATTTTAATTTATTTATAAACACCACTTTCTACTATTTTGTTAGAAAACCATAAGTAAGAACAGATAGACAGATTTCTGGCTTGCCCCATGTATTATTTAAATAAACATATAAACTTTTTTGTCCTGAGTTATGTTTTGTGACTCAAGAGGAAAAACACTCAAATATTAAATTTTTTCTCATAGTCTAAAAATCGAGGAAAAGCAAAGGAACCCAATACTTTAAATTTGATGAGCATCCAAGATCATCAAGCACTGAATTCTACACTTTCATTTTTAGAATGAATTTCTAAATAGGAAATCATATATGCCATACTAAAAGGTTCCAGCTAGAAAAGAACATTAATTTTAAGGGGTTTATAATTTGGGAAGAAGAAGGGGATGGACATCTGACATGCACTTTTTCAGTCCTCTGAATGTGAGTACACTTAGTTAGAAACACAGAATTCTCTGTGTTCTGATTTTCTCTAAATCTAAATAACACATGTAAACGAGGGGCTTAGTTGGGAAAGGCAATTGCATAGGATCTGTAAGACGTTTGACACTTGTCTTCATTCCATTTTGGAAAAATCCATGAGAGATACAGGGTAAATATGCAGAGCAAGTACCTCAGTCTGCAGCTACTATATTTATGTGCACATATACATAGCCTTGTGACTCTTCTGTGGGCAGGATGCCACTGACTTTTCCATAACGTCAAGCGAGTGATTTATGTGATCAGGTGAAGACATGTACATGATATTTTTTTTCCAGCTAATTTCCTCTCTCTGCCTGTACTTTAACTTGGAGATAAATGTAAGTTTCTGCTATCCAACCTGCATCTTGATGGAGAAAAATGTTTAATGTTTTAATACTATGATTTAAGCAATTCTTAAATATGTTATTGGCAGTGCCAATTTTGCACAGATGACATCTACTTGGATGAAGCACAAAAATGCTGCACTGCTTAAATCCCTATCTGCTTCCTGTGAGAAGTGTGAGTGCATTGCAGTGATATGCAAAACCAGAGTAGGTCTAATCAATGTGCATGTACAGAATGACAGAATGTTGGACAACATGGAATTGCACAGTATATGTGGAATCTCTGTGTATCTGTGGTGTTGGCCAAGCCATTGAGAGTGCACTGAAGTAGAAGTCTAAGTGTGAATCATTTCACAAAATTTTCAAAGATATGAATTTGAAAATCTGAATGAGACAGCTCAAGCTCAAGAACTGTTATTTGCAAGGGCGACTGTTTTGTTTACAGTTGTGGCAGCCAAACAGCCATCCAAAATAGAGCTTTTCCTGAACTACCTTTTTCAATGCTACAAGTGGATGACACTACAAAGGTCCTTGTCTTTCTCTACAAGAAGCTTTGCAAGAAATTGGAAAACATACCATTGCAAACTCTGAATGCAAGAGATGGAGACAAAGCTAATGGTTTTTCATGCTAGTGACTGGCCTACAATCCAAAAGATTCAGTTCCAGTTCAGGGCTTTTTTAATACCCTGAATAAACACCGTGGTTCTTAAGGAATTCTATTATTGAAGAGTCCTTGGCTAAACTAAAAATGTGCTTTGAAGGTAGCACTAGTATCACTTTATAGTTCTCTCCTTTGAAGTGCAATTGCAGGCACCAACTGGAAATGGGCTGTATTGTGACACTAATCTAGTCCTGAAAGCAGAAGCATTGCAATGGAAGACTTCTCCATTATGCTGACTTAGAGAGACTTTCTCTTCCCTGAAGACATTCCTCTACTAAGCAAGCATTAGACAAGGTTTGCTAATAAAACTAACCACTCCTTTTGGTGGCTGACCTCCAAAAAATGTCTCAAAGGTGTTAGAAATATGACAATTAACACTCTATTTAATAAACTGAAGAATTTTGTAGTTATAAGATAATTTTGTTTTATATCCTAATTCTCTGTATTAGCTAGTGGGAAGACCTATTGATGGAATTAATACCACTGATGGAATCTGTAGAAGAATACAATAGTGCGTACTAGTGAATCACCAAGGAGATCTGCAATTTTGAAGGAGAATGTTTCTTTTCTCCATCATCACCTTCTGTTAGATTTGTCCAACAACCCAGAGCAAACCCAAAAGAAATTATCACTGTTTAATAAATGCTGTGCACAGGTGAATTTTAATAATGATTTATTTGTAAAGAAACAAAATACAAATTTGAATCTAGATATATATTGGATAGCACCCAAAATTCATCTGCTCCTCACCCATGGCCAATACCTACTAATGGACACAGCAAACAACACAAACATGCTCAGGAATCAGGCATCTTGCAGTTCAGTCCATCTTCTGTTCCACTGCATCAGGCAGAAGAATGGGATCATGTCTCAAATGCAAGTTAATCTCTTATGGCCTTTCAAGTTCAAGATGAACTCCTTGAAACCAGAGTTTCTCTTTAAACCTGTTTCAAAAAGGTCAGTTAATATTACCCATATTTTTATGGTGGCATTGACAATTCTTCGTGGTCTAGTGAAAATAAAATATTAGAGATCAAACAAACAGTGATTACAGAAAGAACATAAAATATTCTAAACCTCATCTTACTGACCAGAAGACACTAGCTATAAACAACACAAGATAAGAGAAAAAATTAGGATAAATCTAACCTTTCCATACAGTCTACATGTTTTAATCATACTGAGTTCTCTATGTGACTTATGTAAAATTGTGATGATCTTGCCTGTCATTTTTGACTTAGGAATACCTGCCATAGCACAGCAGAATGGAAAAAATCCCTGAGCAAAATATGTGGGATCAATGCTTTGTCAGCTGGCCATGAAGCAAAGTGTGCAGGCAGCTCACAAGGAAAAGGACAAAGCTTTTGAATCAACACATGCAGAATCTTTCCTTTATGTTTACAAGTTGTGCTACATCTAGATAGATAAACCTCAGAAATTTAAAGAAAAAAGTGCTCTTTCTTTTTTATCAGGGCCTAAATTCATGAGGCAAGATTTCATCCTGTGCTGAAAGTCACAGGGATTAGTGACTTCATATATCTCATTTATTTAATCTGAAATTGTGGGAAGCATTGTTATCTTTAATCAATTAATGAACAATGACAGTTCCTGTCTTATTAGGATTGCTACTTATGCTTCAGAATAAGACTTGCCTAGTAAAAAAACCTCACTTATCTATTCTGTTCATGAAACTTCATGTAGCTCCATCAATTTGTACTTCTGTGATACTTTGTGTTTTAAACTCTTCAATCTTACATTAATATTTAGATTAAGATGACTAAAATAAAAAAAAATATTTCACTAAACATAAATAGCTTGCACAGGCTCAATTTTCTAATGTATTACTAGTTCTTTGATGTAAAAATTACATATCTTTTGATGAAGAATTAAGTGAGAAAGGGAGTCACATATTATGCACATAACATATATTGCCCTGAAATCATAGATTAGGAAGAGTGTTTGATGTGTGCTTTGTAAATTAAGGTCCTTACAGTTGTTTCAGTAGTACAAGTTGCAGCACAGAGCGAGCTGCAGGTTACCTTGCTGGAGTACATTTAGCCACTGGCCTTTCTTCTCTCTCCCATGGTGTGTCCTGGGCTTGTACGAGCTCCCTTGTGGTGACATTCACTTCTTCTGAAAAGTATCCATCTTCACATTCTGGTTTAGCCTGAGTTACACTGGAAGGGTTGGGGGGTTTGTTTTTCTCTGAAACAAAACATGTACATTAGTTGCTCATGCAATAAGGCAAGAGGGTGCCAAAAAGCATGCAGCAGGCAGGACGAATCACCTATCACCGTCACGAAAGCAGAACAGTGTGCCTTTCCAATTTCATTGCTGGCAACACAGATATATTTCCCAGTATCAGCAAGGACTACATTTCTTTTCAAAAGGTAATAGGTATCTCCTAATTTCTCAATCTGTAAAACAAGAGAATGCACATAGGGGATAATTAATGCCATAAAGCAATATAAACTACTTTTCTCCCAAGAAAAATTTCAAGAACGTTAAAAACATACACTGATATCTCCAGATACCACTTGGATGTCATCCTTTGTCCAGCAGACACGTGGTTTGGGCTTTCCATGTATAGTGCAATGCAGGATTAAATCTTCTCCTTCTTGCAGAGTTCTATGTCCAAACTTTTGTATGAAGTTTGGCTGTTTTCCTTGTACTGAAAAAAAAAAATCAAATCAATATTCATTGTGTTTTAAAAGACACAACTAAAGCAACTGAAGAAAATAATTTGTTCTGGTAAAATATATCACATTGAAAGACAAAGGGAGCTTTTACTGTTGCCTGGAACTCAGAATAACTTCTTTGCAAGACAGTTCACATATATCGTTTATCTGTCTAATATAACATTTGTTAAAAAACATGGATATTAAGCACCCAAGAATTTCATGCATCAGCATAGTGGTATTAGTTCCAAGGAAGTGGTAAAGAATCATGTTATTTGGTAAGATATTAGGCAAGTCTGTGGGAATTATTGTTTCAGTGAAGGCAGAAGATAATTATTCCACACAAATTTAAAGTGATAAAGTCATGAGGGCAAATTTTATAATTTAGTGCATTGTTGTACATTACACTTTCTTCACTTCCCCCCCCCCAATTACTTTAATTAAAAAAGAAAAGTTATTGAAAAGATTTTAAAAATTGATATTTGCAACTAATATGAAGGGCAGAATGATGCCTCTCTATAACTTTGACCACATCATTATTTTGGCCATCATTAATATTGAAACCTTGTGCTACCACATCATCCAGTACAAATTTGGTTCAGATGAAGGAGTGGCAAGTAATTGCTTTTCTAGTGCAATACCCAAAGCACATGAGATTGATTTTGTGCTAGCCTCATGCCACCTGTGGAAGGACAGATGACACCTGAACCACTAAAAGGACTGATCAATACAAATTAACCCACCAAAATTGAAGAAATTTTCATCATCAGCATCAGTTTGTACTGAATAAAAGCATTGCTTTCTGTGACTTGTAACTTAATGAGCTGTAAAGCTGGATTTATTGAATCATTGTACTACCACCTGATGTTCCACTTATATTCCACCTACGAGGTTACAGTAAAAAGAGAAAACAAGCTTAGAATTGACTAAGTATTCTTGACACAGGGGATATAAAGCAGATGTTAACACAAGAAGATCACACAAAGACATCCTACAATAAAATTTATCAGTATGCATCTTTATCACATAAAGAATGTGTCCTCCTTCCTCTTTAACATAAAGAGGTAACATTGTACCACATTTCCAAAATATTTGACAAAAGTTATCACTGACCTTCTCTGAAATAGAAAGGCACTGAAATGTGTGTTAAATGAAAGAGTTTGGAACTGCCATGCCACCATTACTCCACTGTTTAAGGACGAAAATTTTTTCTTTATGCTATTATGAAACAAAAATCAGCTTATCTCACACAGGTGCCCATCATCTTCTAACCCCCAATATATTGAGCCAAAGGCTATTTTTGCCAAGTATGGGCCTGCTGGCATCACAAGGCAGACATTTTGACCACTGTATTAATAAATTCACTTCTTAGGTGAGCTCTTAGTTGCAATAAGCTTTCAAGCTTAGCTGCTTTTCTATTCTTCCTAGGTACTGCAGGACTGAGGCACCAATGCAAAGCAGAAGAATGTGAGTTTTACTCTCCCATATTTGTGCTAACCTTGTGTGACTGCCTTATTAGCCAGCCAGAGCAGCTCAAACAACTCAGTTCTTAGCTGCTGAAGGTTAGCATGTGCAAGCTGCCACCCCCCTTGCATTGCATGCACCTGAAGCCCAGAAATCTGAGATCTCCAGCTTCACTTCAAGCAAGAGAACCAAGATGACACGCCTGCCTCCTCTTTGCAGGCAGTTACCAATAGGTCACAAATAGAACATGATTAGCTTGTATTCCAGTGGAAAACATTAAGTGGGCTTCAGCCACTCCTTGGGATAATTTTGGCTGGCTTCCATTACTTGTGCAGTTTGGATTACCTTGTGTAGTCATGTTGCATTTCATACGAGAATGATTTTTTACCATTAAAAAAAAAAAAAAAAAAGAAGAAAGAAAAGTCTGAGTGGAATGGTGACAGTGATAAGGATAAGACCACATCTTGACTTTATATCAGTAAGGCAGCAGAACATAAAAACTGAAATATTCAGTTTTTAGAGAGCAAAGGGAAAAGTATGTGCAAATAAAACCATGAAGTGACACTTCCTACAACTCTTTCAGGCTTTACCTCAACAAAGTCTGCTGTAAAAGATTTATCATTTGACAGCAACCTTCAAAATAGAATGGATGGTTATATTTCACCAATGGTTTTCCCATGATATCATAACAAAAACTCAGAAGACAATTAGTTAATTGCAAATTATTTCTTGGCTGGACATCCCATGATGTCCACATCTGCAAAGATTAGAAAGAACAGATTTGTTCCTCCATTGTGGGAAAAAATAATCAGGTAGCCAGTGGTCCTGAAATACCAATCTTACAGCTTCAGACAATAATTTTGTCAACTATTTGATATTCCATGAATTATGTGTAGGGACCAGTATTTATGCTGCAAACTGGTGAATAAACACAGAAAAACCATCAACCTGGAGCAATGTAAAAACTGCAGGAAAAAAATCCCCCTTCATCTGTCTATTACATAGCCTTCACCCCTGCCTGAATTCTCTCTCACACACAGGTGTGCAGGTCAAGCCAAATTGGTTTTAACAGCCAGTTTTTAAATTAAATTGCTTCACAGTGATTCTCAATCTATTTACTCTAGGCATGTAATTTCCAGTCTCTGGTGTCTTGAAATGTGATATTAGCAATTTTATTAATTTCCCCTGTCTTCTCTATGAATTTAGGCTAGGCAGATTCCCATCATGCTGCTTAGAGACTTTGGATTTGTTCAGCATTACTCTAAATCAACAGTGCACTTTATTGTTTTGAGATTTTGTCTCAGTCAAGCTCCTAACACAAACAGAAGGATTCCTTTGTTAGGAATATTAAGCAGGTCTCATGACCCAATTGATCTGAAATAGCCATAATCCCAGAGCTCCAGTCTCCTTGAATACCATGTGTAACCTCTTTAAAGTCTTGGCAGTAATTTTTCAATACACAGTTCCTCTAGACCACAGATGATAATACACACACAAAAATTACTCCTTTACCCAAGAAAAGTCTCCAGTGAAAGGTGCAAAAGTAAGCATACCTTACCAGTCATTTGAGAGGAACTCACCTTGTCCATTGCAGCTCCAGCCACATCTGATCCCATCTGGGTAATGACTCATCTTCCCTCTGCCTACTGACTCAAACCTGTGACCTCAGACAGGCTGCTTCTCTTGAAAAATTAAAATAATTAATTTCTTTCCCCCTCCAAATCTAGGTACCTTGTGTAAACACCCCTTCACACAACTCCATGTCTCGTAGTCAGGCAATATCTTTCACCATTTTCTTAAAGGGTGTCTTCTTATGGATAAGGAGGGAGTGTAGGTTAGTTATATGCCTAATGTTTTTTAAGGATGGTGGGACTGAGGCTTACATCTTCTCTATAAGGGAGCCATTGGGAAGATGTAAACATTTTGGGATCTTGAAGTAACTATAGGCTCAAAACTGTGACTGCAATGAGGGGAAATAAGGGCTAGAAAGGACCAGAACCGTACAAAACACCCAGATGTATTCCCTGCTCTACAGTATGGTTAAAAGAAGGAAGAGGTAAAGCATACTATAAACTATTTTTTAATAGTTTATCCCATGAGAGTGGGAAGCATTATGTTAAGATTTTTGCTGCAACAGAATGAGTGGTTTTTTTCCTTCAAAGAAATACTAGTGCATATGAGACTACATCACTGCCACTCCTTTTTTCTTTTTTCTTTTTTATTATCTAAACAGAACACAGCTGGAATTTTCCAGTAATTTTTTTAAGAACTCATTTGAGTCCTTAAATAAAGGTTATTTAAATCCAGACTGCCAGCACAGCAGTAACCAGTGTTGATTATGTCTTTGTTTACAAAGCAGAACATTAAAACCATGAGATTTTCAGAGTCCTGCTGTGAATCCAGTATCTCTAATCACTCTTTTTGAAATCTTGTTTCTTGCAGCAATTAAAATTGTGGCTGATACCTACCCATTAAAAATTGTGCATTTAAAGCTATTGCTGATAGAAAGTAGATGCAATACCACACTCACAAAATCAATGTTTGTTTACCTAAAATTGACAAAAAAAGGGTCAAATTCTCAGAGGAAATCTTTAGCAAATAAACAAACAAACAAAGGCATTATATACTTCTACAATGATTTATTAATATCTAAATTAGCTTTATTGTGAAATGGAAAATACACTGCAGAAAAACAGGTGAAATTTATACCTGAGAAAATTCTTATGAATCTACATTTTTGGGAGATGACCGAACTTAGAAAGTGCTTCATTAAGGGTATTACCAAGTTAGTTAGAACTTACTGTGGTCTCCCATCTGTTCACCACTTCCTCCTCCTGCTCCCTCTCATTGCTGTGAGGTTATATCATGAGAACTTCTCCTTTTTCAAAGTTACAGGATATTTTTTAAATGTTGCAGTCACTGGGCCAAAATATCTGACCCTCAGCAATTACAATATATATTATTTTCATATCATGCTACACAGTAAAAGGTTTATTTCATTCCATCAAATTATGCAAGGGAAGGTAAATATTTCCTCTTTCAACATTTTCCATAGCAATGCAATTGTAATGCAAAAGCTGGCAATCAAAAGATGCAGGAAAAATCATGTAGCTGTTTGTCAACTCTTTTTACTGCATAAATACAGCAAATACTGAGGCTAAAGAATGAAGTTATATTTGAGGATTTATAAATTGAGTCTTCCACTGGCACAGTTACATCATTGTTATGTAATAGTTAAACAAATTAGAACTTTAAAAAAATATATTTGTGGTTGTCCTTGTCAAGAAGGAAATACAAACTATAGGTGAGCGAAATATTGGTTTGTATTTACTGTTTTGAAGTTAAAGGATAATTCTCTTTGACTGACTTTTTCTTTTTGCTTTTTTTTCCCAATTTGAATACACTTTTGGATATTTCCTCAGTTTGGTTGATTCTGTTTGAAATCAGTGTGTTAAAAATTTTAAATGAGTGCAAATGCTCACTTCATAAATTATTAACTTTCTTGTCTTATACAAACAATTTAGAGGATTATTAGAAATATTTGTATTTTTAACAATGTAAGAAGGCAGAGAAAGTATCACAGACATCTATTTAAGCAGAGTGGAATTTTGGAATGTTTTGTTTTGTAAACATTGGTTCTATTGTGGGCTAGATGCCACTTACACAAATCCTTATGGTTCTGGGTCAGTTCTGCAGCACAATCACAACTCTATTGGAACTATTGCAGCTTTCCTTTGTGGAGACTATATGCTGGGCTGAGACAGATTTAAATCTGATCTATGCTAGTTCAGTCATGAATGGTATGATACCATTAACTAAAAAGCTTTGTCCTAAAAATATTTTTTGTAAGCATTCAAGTAAACTCGTGGGTGGAAAAAATACATTCTATGTTTAAAAAAAATTCCAGCACCTTCCATACCCCATCCCAAGAGAAGACATATCCCAAAATATACAGCAATCTGAGCACTCTACCTGGCTCTATACTGACATTTAAAACCTATAGCCATTAAAACTGTTTCCAATGCTTTGGAATGCCTACATTTTTAGAAAACAAAACTCAGCCTCAGACTCTAGAAAAACCTTCGTAAAGTTTTTATCTCAACATCACTATGAGAAAGTAGAATAAACACAGAATACTGGCAATAAAGAAACAAGCAATATATCCTTTTTGCTATAAAAAGTGGTTTGGTACATATTGTGAAAATGCAGTGTAAGAAAAAATATTCAACATGTGATAATTAAGTCTGGTGCAGTCAATATTGTACTTATTTTGTGAATAGCCAGTACATTAGTGATACACTAATATAGATGACACACAGCATTATCCAGTCTATTCTTGCAATAGGTGGCCTGTTACCTTGCACGTGAAGAATGGCACTTGAGGAGATTGTGCCGTTCAAATTTTTAGCCCGAGCAACATAGAGGCCAGCATCTTTATCACACACCTTCTGAATGAACAAAGTATGCTTTGTCTCCTTTTGTAAAAGCTTTAAGTGCTCATCTGCAGTCAGTTTCTGGCCCTTCTTGTACCTGAAGCAGAGAGTCAGTTTGCAAGTCAGAGTTTTATCACTGCATTCCACACAGTACTTTGCAAATTCAGACTATCTCTGTAAAACTACAGTAAAAGCAAGAGACAGAGAACTGCTGTACTCTCATTTCTCAATTTTAAACTTATTCTGTCACTATGCATAAACAGTTAAACAATGCAAATTACAGGATAATACATTCTTAACAGTATAAAATTTTGTTCTGAAAGTGGTTTTCAACAGACAAGTTACAAGTCTGTAACAAGCACTAGAGAGGTAACGAGGGCCTGGGCCCTTGGTTTTGCACTAAGAAATTTTTGCTAATGAGGTCTTGAGTCAGTCCACATCCAACTCATGAACAGGCTCTAAAGGATCAACAAACAAACTTTCTAAACTTGTATCTTCAGTAGAGAAGACAGCCAAGAACCTTCCTCCATCCCAGCCCACTTAACATTTACCTAGCTCACATCACCAAACGGGAAGAGCAATGCTTCAGGAGTTACTTCAGCAAACTGGTGTCATATTCTAACACTTGAGGATTTGTCACCGTGTATTGGTATTGACTCCTGATTTTAAAATGGAAATTAGAGAAAATTCTGGCTCTCCTTACACCATAATGTTTCAGCATAGGCTACATTTAACCTAACACAACATGAAAATATTTTTCCACGTGTATATCCAAAGAAATTTCTATACCAGTACAAAATACATAAAATACATGTTATTGGTGATTTTTTAATTAAAACCATTTTTTTTTTCTGTTTTCATGAATTTCTAATTTGCAAAATTATTCCAGTTGAATGCTATCTTTTTAAAAGACAATCTGTCAATAGTGTATATATTTTTGGGCTAAATTAATGCTTTCTTACAATAAAATGAGTATCTTGTTTCACCAATAATACTCCTCAGTCTGTACAATACTTGTATTTAAAACAAGGTAACTTTATTGATACCAACAGAGTATAGCACCAAGGTTGCAGTGTCCAGTATTCTTCTCAGTGCCACCAAAAAAATTTCAGTTTAACAAAAACGTACAGTTTAATTCTTTAAATGTGTAATAATAATATTAACATCAATTCTTTTTTTCCAGTAAGAGGCATATTTAATTTTAAAACATTAATAGAAAGGCCTCCATTTTGAAAGACTAGTGGAATAACTGGAGAAAAAACAAATGAGGTAAAATTGGAGGAATATACGCCACAACATAAGAACTATGAAAAAAAATCTTGAAATCCTGCTCTTCTTTCAGTCCCTGTTCCCTTTGGCAGGGAATTTTTAGGGTTCAGACATTTATGTTACATCATCTGTATTTCTCACAAATCCAATAATAAAGTAATCTAAATAGATACATAGCAATTAAGAGAGAAATAGACCATGCACACCAGTATAGGATATAAAACTGATTCTCTTAGTGTAGATATTTAGGTGGGTTTTTTTAATGTGTAACCTTAGTTTTGATACCTGACTTGCACATATATGTAAATGTGTCTCCATCTAGATAGTGACTATATAAACATTTCAGTGTGTGTGCACATCTATGTGTCTGTCCATACGTAGTGCTCAGAAAATGCAGGTTAATTTATTTATAGTAAATCTGAAGCATGCAATGATTTTAAGAAGGCATTGAACAAGTAGAATGCCATATTCCAGAATATGAAAACTGTATGATGATTTTGCTTTAAAACACTGGGTATGTTTGCAGTACTTTGATACTCTCATTCCTAAAATTTGGTACAGAGAGATTATTTCAAGTCGGTTAATTGCTGAAAACAATTCTGAAGGTGGAAATCATGCAGAAGTGTGGAGTAGAAAGGATACAAGCCATTTATTCTAGCCTACAGATTAATTGATTTGGTTATGAAAGGTTCGTGGTGGCTCGCTACTAGGTCTATATACTACTTGTCATTGCAAGCTACCCACCATGTCAGTGTAGGCTCTGGGAATCCTGTTACTTCTACTTCCAAAGTTACCGGAGAACCTTCCGTGACGGTTTTGTTAGACAGAAGCTGGGAGAAGTTAGGCGCCTGTCCAGTTAGGCTGGCCATACTGTTCTTTTCTGAAGAACTTTTAATCTCTTCTCGGGTAACCATCTGCCTCTGACAGCTTCTGGTGGCGTCTGATTGAAACACGAAACCTGAGAATGCATCAGGCAAAGCATGCAGCCCGTCCTGGGGTTTAGTACAGTTATTCAAGGCATGCAATTTTTCTTGCGTTTCTGCCATGCTTTTATGAAGTTCAAGGTGTTGCAAATGTGTTTTGCATGTTTCACTCATCATGCTATCTACTGGTTTGGCTTTTATAGGGCAGGAAGCAGTGCTAGTTTCAGATATTCCTTGTGAGCTACAAGTCAAAGGAGATACTGCTCTGACTTTTGTACCAGAATCTGTTAAAGATATACAAAACTTTTGAAAGTGATCTGATGGGCTTTCCATTCTATTATTTGTAGCATCAGCAAAAGCAAAATTTGTTAAGAGGTCAGGTGCTTCCATCAGTTTTACTGCTGTAGCAGTTTTCTGCATTTGCAAGCTATAGGAACTGACATGCAGACTATGAGAACTACAACAGAACTGCTCTTCTAGCTCTGTTTCAGAATGTAAGAGGTTGGATTCTGGTGTCTCAGAAAGCGGTGGCAAAGATATATCATCAGGTGATATACACTCATATTCATCTCCAGAGGGTGTTTCTTCTGCCAGGAATTCGGTCTGTAAACTATCCTCTTTGGCTGAAGATGACAGCTCTGTATCCTGTGAAACAAGATCCTCACCAGCTGGACAGATAACTGAAATATCAGCCAATATATTCCTCTCCTCAAGCTAGGAGAGGGAAGAATAGAAAGGAAAGAAGAAAAAGAAAAACAAAGAAAGAGTTATCATTTAATACATCCCCTTGTCATGCAAAATCTAGCAACGATACTTCTTCTAATTAAGCTTGATGTATTCTGAGAGGCAGAAAGAAATGGGGCAAAAGACACTTAATCAGAAAATGTTGCAGCAGCTTACTGGAATTTCAAACTGCTCAAATAGATTCTAGGAAATATTATTACAACTATGTATAAGCATTTATTATAGCAGTAACAATAAAACAGAAAGTACCTTTCCATAAACAAAGGGCAACCTTTGTGGATTTCCTCTGGTTTCTGTCAATATGAGCATTTGCAAGGGAAAGGTGGTAGAAGAGGAGGAGGAGTAGTTGGCCTAATTACATCTAAAGGGGACACAGTTGCACAGCAATAAAAATATTTAATAGCCAAGTTGCTGGACTTGTTCCTTTGAGAAAAATGTTGTCAGTCAACAGTTAAATAATTAAGCCAAAACCTCTGTAACATTTTCCAAGCATTTTATATATCCTTTGTTCTTTTTTTTACTTTGCCAGCTGTTAAAAGATCCTCCCAAATATTAAAAGAAAAGCAATGTAAAAATTATTTTTATGTTAACTTGGATCCAGAAAAAAAACAATCCCTCTCATCATGTTTCAAAGAGAATTGGGTGAGGCATAAGTGCATTAATTTTAATCACAAAGCATCAAAGTCATCTGCTCTGTTAATTACTTCTCTGCCTCTTGATTTTTGTGTGAATGTAATCACATATTCAGATTGATTTCATTTGTGCAAAGGCTCTCAGCAAAGTTGTGCATAATGTTTCCTTAAGCTACTCTCTCTTTTTGCTGAATTCTGTACACAAATATGTAATCTACTAAGCAGTGTTTCTATCACCTATAAACTGCCCACTCAAATAAATTGGGTGATACAATGAATTTCATTGCTTTCCAAAACGGGTCTCTTTGGCAGTATCCAGTACAAGAAAAAATCCACACAAGAGTGTGGTTTGATTTTCTTTTTCCTTTACTGCTCTAAATACAATCTAACAATTAGTGCAAAAATTTTTAAAACATCCAGAAGTAATAGAACCTCATATGTGCCCTGGTTCTTTAGACATTTTAGTTTTAATATAGATGCTTTCCCAAGTTACTACCTTTGTTATTTCGAAGCAATGTGATTCATGCCAGACCTACAAAAAAAGGACTGGAAGCAGGTTGGGATTTTACTGTGTCTATTTTCCTGAACAATTCAATTCAGTTGTAAGATGAAGTTCAAGTTTTACTATAAAAATGCCCACAAGCATCCCCTGATGAATTCTGACCCCTGAAGAGATGGAAGAAGACACTGGGGAAAATGCTGTGGAAAAGAATGACAGGTGAGCTGTGAGTGAGCAAGCTGCCAGATAGGCTTTTGCAGCATGGGACCAAAAAAGCAGGAGGATCAATGTGCCATGAGAAGGTCTAGCACACTTTTAAGAGGGTTATATTTGAAGCAAATTAATACTGGGAAAGCAGCTTGCAGAAGTACAGACAAAATTAGAGATTGCTGGCCCACTATACAAAGCTCTAGTGAGATGAGCTGCTACTTCTTTAAGTGAAGTATGGAGTGATGAAAAGTGTAGAGGCATCATAGCTGCCACAATCCTCATCTGATATTTGCTGTTTTGCATACCCTTGACTTCTCTCCTTGGCAGCTGAGACTCAGTCTGATGAGGACTGACAGAGCTGTGGCTTAGCAAAATAGAGCTATGGACATCTGCTGAAGTGATTCTCCTGAGGGACGCTCTTTGGAGCAGTCACAAAATTTTGAGTGAAATCTGGGCTCTGAGTCAATGCTGAAACTCCCACTGACTTGGAATGGAGGTAAGAAAATTAATTAGGTTTAATTTTGGCTCATCAGCAGATTACAGGATATTTTGTATTAAACTGAAAGGAATGATATTAGTTGAATTTGTACAAAACATCACTGTTTAATATCTTGCAGTATTTGTCTATGCTAGCAGTTTGCAAAATGGAATTTTTAGATCTCTAAATCTGTTACCAATGGATCCTGCCGTTCTAAGGACTTAAACCCACTCCAATTTATCAGACAATTTTACATAGGAAATTATTTACGTTTACGTCCAGGATCCCAAGCCTTCAAAATATTCTTTAAGCTAAAGTAATTAATCTCATAAAACATAGATCTGGCTTTGCTTTGCCTGTATTTCCAAGATTTAATTTATTCACCAATTATTTGGAAACTTTAATATTCTTTTATTGTATATCATAAACAAAATATGTTTGTCTGTTTGGATTTTTAGCATTCTAAATGCATACTCAGTCTTGTCTTATGTTTTGTGAATTGTCCTCAACGTGGATGCAAGTCCTACTTTGGATTATTTATGATCTCTGATGCAGAGAATCTTGGCAACTGAAATCCAACTTAAGTGTTTTGAAATGAGGATAAAGATGATTATTTGATGGTGAGTTCTGTTATTTCTTCTACAATATTACAATACAAATTTATTATGTAATTTATTTATTTATGTAATTTATTTATGTAATATTATATTATTTATTTATGTAATATTTAAACAATATTACAGCAAATTATATTTGACATGATGTCCTACTGAACTACTGACAGCTGCAGTTGTGTTCCATCATTGTTTCTCTGTTTCCTGTTATTTACACTGTTATTAAACTGAATCAATGTGCTTGTTTTTACAGGTAATACTGTAAATGAGAATATAATCAAACTTACCAATATAAAAATAGTCCTTACTTTTGATACACAACAAATTAAGGAGTAGAACTCCCTTGAGAGTATACAATGATGCCCATCAATCTGATTAAATGCCAATTGATATGAACAACACATACTTGTTTAGTGCCAGTAGGAGACAGAGTATTGCTTCTCTTCTCAGCAGTGCTTTCTGAATTTACAATAAAATCACCTGGTGCCATCTGAAACAAAAATGTTTTAAAATGCCACTTTTTTCCCAATTAAGACATTAATGATTCAGCAAATAATCATCATTTCCACCATTCTTTATTTCAAATTCTGAGCTATGTTTCTCTCATAGAATGTTACTTATAAATCAGATATTTTCCTAACTTGTATCTAGGCATCATAGGAAGTCTAGGGCACTGGGAATGCTATCAGCAGTCTCCACTATTACTTTATTTTTAAAGAAGAGAGTTTAAGAAGAAGTTCTTTTTCTCAAGAAGAAGGAATGGTCACAAAGTGGACCTCTACATAAAAATACTGTGGGAAGAGGACCAAAGGAAAATTGATAAAAGGTTAAGGAATAGTTTTTAGAAAAGAAAAGAAGATATCCAGGCATGTAAAAATGCTAAAATATAAAAATCCACAGGGGACAATATGTGGACTGGATACAAGGGAAAGGGGTAACTGAAAATAAATGAAAAACAATTGACTAAGACTAAACTGGTAACACCCATCCAAATGGAGGCTTTAAGACCAAAAAACAAGGATCTTTCTAGAAATGCACAGAGCCTTTTAGGAAAGAGTTCTAGTTATTAAAAAAGCAATTAACTGAACTAACCTGCTGCTTTTGTTCCACTTCTTTAACAGTCTCACATGCTTCTTCACCATTTCTTTCTTCCTTTTTAACAGTAATCAACTCTTCAGGAAAATCAGCTTTCTGCCATGTGAAGAGAAAATTAAGTAAGTTTAGACACAATAGAAGGTAGGAATTGTTAGCTCCACACTGATTTATGCTCTGTACAACAGAGAAAACACCAAAGTGAAAATCTTTGGTGTAAAGGTGTAAATTGCTTATGGGAAAGAAAATGCAGGAAAACCCAGTTAATTCATTCTTGGACAAGCAACATCAAACATTTTTTGAAGCTGACAGGATCTTTTCTGAGGCAGGGAAACTGTAGAAGATTACAATTTTTCAGTATATAAGACTGAAGTATTCCAGTGGCTAATCAAGATCCTGAGGAATATTAATCAATTTATGCACAGGCTCAGTAAGGGGGAATAAAGCATTAAGTAACACTGTTATATGAAAAAAAGAGAACAAACAACAATTTCAGAAAAGATATCAAGATTGCAGGAAAACAGTTCTAGGGATGAAAAAAACATTTGTGAATATCTATAATCAAATTTTTTAAAAGGTGGAAAGGGAAGAATGTGGTCTAAGCATAAAACATAGAAATCTGGACAACCATAATGTATTTTATGAAGACTTGATAAAGCCTTCAAAACTGTCATTGGAGACTTACACAGACTTCCAAGAACACAAGATAAAGAAAGTCAAAAGCTTTATAGTTAGAGTTTTGTGTCTTCCGTATCTTTAGCTGCCCAGCCAAAAGTTATAGTCTCAAACAAGTTTCTTATAAGAAAGTGCTGCATTATTAATTTGCCATTCTAGCAATAAACAAGTGAAAAAGTCCATGTGATTTTTTCAGTCTATTTTTTTTTTTAGGAAGAAAAAGTAGTCTTTAATTTTGCACTTGAAAAAAATAAAAGTATTTTTTTCTGTCGTTCAGCCATGTAAAATTAGGAAAGATTATGCATTTCCCCTTAATTTGTCATGCCTTAAAAATAACAGGAAGTAAAATTCAATTTATAGTCATGGCATTCCATACAGATGGCACAGACAGTTTGCTGAATTATTTATTCTTCATGAGATACAGACATTGACTATTGATATATTCTGGAAATGTTCAATAAGAATATTAGTTTTTAAATCTTAGACTACCACATAATGTAAAAAATATCAAAACCTTTCCATTTAAAATAGTTGTGGAACCATATTGTAAAAGAAATTCAATGATTTTGTGGAAATTAGTCAAAATAAGTTAGTAAAATTAGTTTGAAATTCCACTTGTCTTGAAAAGATCGTGCAACATTGCTGTAGAAAAGATGAAAGGTTCAAGCCCTCTTCTGACAGAACCTGGGACTACTGTCCTGCACACAATAGTGTTTATGAAGTACACAAGTGGGGAGAAGACTTGCTGTTTATGTTGAGGTTTCTGTATGGTCACAGTGTATGACAAAGCCTTCTTCCCATTCACCTAATGACCTTTGGAATTCATTTATATTTTTGGCATCTCTTACTCCTTTAAAGTGTATTAATGGATACTTTGAGTGTTTGTCAATTTTATAGTATAATTCCATGAAAGAAAAGTGAAACAACATTCAGTACCAACAAAAGCAGGATATTTCAGCATCTTAATTTTTCCACCTTCACAGAAGAATTAACTCGTCAGCTGCTGCTGCATGCAGGAGAATTTTCAGATATTACTTTGAGAATGGAGAGGGATGGAGTAGTCTTAATTATCTACCCCATCACCAGTCTTCCACAATTCCTCCTCAGTTAATATGTTACACTTAAATACATCTAGAACATTTTATCAGAACATGAAACTAAAAATGCTGTTCTCATAAAAATTTATGTTAAAGCAAATCTTTTCCAACTCAAATGACTATAGCTTTAACACAATTTGTTTTTCAAGATGTCTTTTCCAAGAGGGAGCCAAGCGAGGTTGGTTGACATTTTGTAGCTCTGCAGTTACTTATATTTCAATATCAAAGGAAGAAGTATGAAAAAAAAAAAGTATTTGTCTAGATAAATAAAATTTGACACTTTCTCCTAAGGGTTTCTTGAAAGGAGTAACAGTTCTGAAAGAAGCAAAAAAAAAGAAACTTAGAAGAAATATTTAGTGTCCAAACAAGTAGCAATTCATTGCTTCATTACAATCATTACCTAAAGTAACAGAAAAGTGAACAATTAAGAAGTAATTCATGCTACCACAGGTGATCCTCACTAAAAGCACTGGTTCAGACACCAAGCACAATAAATCGATGCAGATGCAATGCATTCTCCAGTTTAAAAAAATGTACCTTCATCTCCTTAAGTTCTCTCAGAGATCTGCACAACCCTTCAACAGAATTCATGATTTCTTCATACTTTAGTACAGTTTTTTCTACATACTTCTTTCCTTCTTCAATACCTACAAAGGCAAGACAGCATGAAAGCAGAACAGAATGCCTCAAACAGACCTGCAAAAATCCGTGTAACTTGTTACCCCAAGGTACTGCAATAAACACATTTTTCTGTGATTTGTTTTGCTGGAGGAATAATATCATTCATAGTTCTGTGCTTTGTTTTGCTTGAGGAATAATATCATTCATAGTTATGTGCTTTCCCAGCTTGTACTAGCTTACTTGAGATGAATCCTCATCATTTCTGCAGGTCTTCTCTCTGGTTAGTAACACTGCTTTAAATGATGCTGGCCTCATCAAGTATCCCCCAAATTCCTTGCTACATTATACAACTAGGAGGCACTTAGACCCCTGTTATAAGAAATACGAAAAAAAGGCAGGATGGAGAAGCTTTTTCCCATGTAATGACTTAAAGGCCTCTGAGCAACTGCTTTCTCCTGGTCTTCCTAATCAGCTGTTGTCAAAAATCTGTTCTATCATCTCCTTTTCTGCAGATAGGAATGTTTAAAATATTGAGAAGGCTTAAAAAAAAAAAAATGGAGAGAGAAGAAAAAAGAAATTATCTGTGCTCTCTAAATATTCTTTCCACTAAATTAAGAGGAATTTAAAAGCCCAGTTTGACTGCTGAAATTTTTTTAGCTTTACTACTTGAATTGATAGACTACACAAAATCCCTGCATGTTTGGATTGTCACGTTATCTTTGGAAAAATTAAAAAGTATATAAAAATTGCAAGTAGGAAAAAAAAAAGCAAAATAAGAAATTTCTTGGGGTTTTTTTGTCTTTTAATTTTTTTTGGTCAACAATGTTTCAAATCAATACAAATGCAAATGCAATATCTAAATAGCAGTCTACATTATTTGCTAATAAAAATTTGACAATCAAATCCTACCAGTTATTTACAGTTATAATGTAAAAAATTAATTCAACACTGAGGTATATCATTATATTATTCTCTGGCTTCAAAGGCTTGCCTATTATGAGAGAGCTTAAGCCATGAAATCTTAACTCAAAGCTCATGAATATTGCAAGGACATTTTGATTTCAAGGTGAACTCAGGCTGTATACAGAAAACTAAGTAAATACCAGTTTGAAAGAGTACTTTCATATTTTTACTTTTTGTAAATATTTGCTCTGAAATCCTTCACCTCTTCCAATTAATACTTTAAAACAACATTTATTTTTTACAGTTAATTGGATTTTCATCTTAAATGAGCAAATCTAGGAGTCTGCTTACTTCCCTCCCAAGTTACTGCATTTTGTCCCCACAGTACATTACCAGATATCTCCTCACCATATAACTGTCTAGCAAGGTCCATGATCTGCTGAATTTTTTCTTCTTGTTGAGGCACTGCAGGTTCAATAAACTTATTGAATTGCTTATAGAGAGTCTCTATTGCTTCTCTTGTTTTGCATTCTGCAGAGTAGTCACCAACTCTGATCACTGTTGCGCTCACATCTTCAAACCAAAATTGACACTGAGGGATAA
This sequence comes from Urocynchramus pylzowi, assembly GCA_013397555.1. Taxonomy (NCBI): domain Eukaryota; kingdom Metazoa; phylum Chordata; class Aves; order Passeriformes; family Fringillidae; genus Urocynchramus; species Urocynchramus pylzowi. The sequence continues at coordinate 350,106 of VZRH01003314.1, read as the reverse complement.
AAAAACCTGCATTATAATGAATTACTACCTGCAGTTCAAGCTGTTGAAGAATACACTGGATTATTCTTAGACTTTCCATAATCATTGGCATACAGTATGTCTTAAATATTCTGACTTAAATTTAACCTGAAAAACATTTGTTCATTATTAGTGGTGCTTCAAGCATTAATGGCTGTTAAATTTTCATTAAATACTAGTCTCACACTCATCTTACAAGCATGGTGGGGTTATTATTTAATGGTTCTGCAAAAACATGTTTTATTTCTGAGTTCTTTCCACCTTGTATATCAATTGGCTAACTTCAAAAACTCAATGTTATGGCCTCAAATCAGGTCACTGGATGCTGAAAACATCTCTTAAACAAAACTTTAGTACTGTGATTCATTATTAAGGGAATTTGTCACATACTTAGATCCCTTTGGAAATAAGAACAAAGTTATTTCTAAAAAAACGGTGATGACCAGAATGAGCTTGCCCCATGGCAAGAGCACCAACACAATACAGAAAGAGGAAAAATATTTACAGCCAGTAAAATACCGTTACAATATTGTCACAAAACTTTTTTCTTTTAAAAAAGACAATACATGAGACAGTCCTCAGACACATTAAAATAAAGTTATCGAAGTATTCACTAAGAAAGACTGCAGTTCAGGAAAAAAAATTATAGATATATTTAAAAATTTAGTTTACTAAAAAACCCCATATTCTTCTATTAAGGAACTGAGTGGTTTACATTTCAGTTCCATCATTACATAAAACACAGTGGGTACTGTGATAACCTGCCTCTCATAATTTGATGGCCACCAAAGAGGACTTTGTGGCATTTTCTGTCTTGCCTCAGAGCTTACTTAGAGAAAATGTGCTCCTAAGTATGATCATAGACATGCTGAATGACTGTGAAAGTCATATGGTCACATGGAGGTGGAGACCCCAGTTGCATCAATGTGGTCACACAGCACACTTATTTCCCCCTTTCACTGCAAATTTAGAAGGAAACAAAAAACAATTTTTACTAATTTACTACTTTTGGAAAGTACAGATTAACCTCGAGGCAGTTAAAGCACTTTTAACTATCCCTGTCCTGAATTGTTATTACAGCCACAGTGGGGATGTCAGGTTTACTGGTACCTCTTTCATCATCTGCTGCAGATGCTCTGTGAGATCCAGATTTTGCTTGTAATCTTCCACAACCATGTTAAAATCATTCAGCTGTTTTTGCAAGTCACTGATTGAGCCCAAGAGAACTTTAACTTTAGCCTTAGGTTCATTTGCAAAAGGGTCAATGACTTTCTTCTCTAAATTATCCATCTTCTTTTTAAGAATCTGTTTAAAAGACATAGCAATGTTAAATACCACAACAAAATGCTTCTATTTTTAGAAATGTAATATAAAAAAGCAGGGGAAAACCATACAAACATACTTCTTGTCCTATGTTTTAAAAATTACAAGCTGTTCTTTCAAAATCAAAGGAAACTGGAGGACCTCTGCAAAGCTGATTAAAATTGAGATAAATTATATTTATTAAAGGTATAATTGAGCTAACTTTTTTCAGCTTAAAAACAAATATCTGCAGTAATAAAACATGGTCATGCATGACTTGCAACTAAAAAGGCCATTGAAGGAAGAGTTTCTGCTGAATGCACAAAATGGATGAGGCTAACAGGGTTCTAAGGTGCAAATGAACATGATCAACTCAAGGCAATGAACATAGCCAGAGACTCTGAAGAAAAAATTTCATCTTTTTACATGATGAAATCAGAAAGACAAGAGAGTAGCTTGATGCAAGACATGATTATTTTGGGTTTCTTTAAGGAGAAGAAAGACTAGGTCACACAATAGAGGCAAAAAGAATAAAAGATGAAACAGAAAAAAATTTGGTGGATGAAAGGAGTGAAGTTAGGAATTGAATTAACATCATTTCACTGAAGCAAATGGCAGAATAACAGGAATAGAACAGTGAAAAATGTCTCAGTCAATGACTGACAGAGAGGATATAAGGAGAAAGATAAGGGGAAAGTGCACAATAAATTTTGTGATGTGCCAATCTCCTATGATGTGTTTGGCATAGGCCAAGTAATTCAACTGGTGAAGCCTTTACTAAGCCTGGATTTTCTGTTACCTGTAGCTTCTCTGCATATGTATCAACTTGCTGAATCTGTACTTTAAGTACTTTCATATTTCGAGCTTTTTCACTTTTCTTCATATAGTTAAACTTCAGATTGTTGAATTTCTTTTTGAGATCCTTAAATGATTCTCTGAGCTGCAACAGTGTAAACATATTTATTAGTAAAAAAATAAAAGAAATCAGCATACATCAATTTAGGTTTTTTCAAGATCTGTTTAATGGACAATTTAAACTGAAAATTTAATACAGAAGTTAGTAATAATACACCATCTCAAAGCATCCTTAAGTCCTCAGAATTTCTTACAGTAATGGAAACTCATAATCTCACTAAATTGATGTTTTTGCATTCTGAATGAAAAGTACTGTTTCCAGAATAACTGGGACAAAAAAAGTATTGGAACAATGGATGAGATTATTGCTCAGACAATCTATTAAAAATCCTGTCCAGGAGCTTCCACTGCTTTTGACTAGAGGTAGATGCCCTTCACATACTTTAGTCCATTTAGCAGAAATGGTAGCCAGCTAAGTGCCCCATTTTCCTCATCCCCTTTTCAAAAGTCCTGCTTCTGAAAAGAAGTTACACATGGGCTTAATTTTATACACTGTGCAAGTCCAAACATTCTAGAACAATTACAGCATACACAGAGGAATACAGCTCTTTGCAGGATCAAGATGCAGGCTGTATGGCCACCTGACTTCCAAACAACTGTGCCCTGAGTATGGCAGCAGGGAGACCCTGCCCAACAGATACAGAAAGCCTCTCCTAACTACTGCTAGATGTACTGTGTGAGGATACTTCTGCCAGTCAGCACTGACTTGGTGCAACAAGCCCAACATTAGGGAAAACTATTCTTACAATAATATAAATTAAAATTAACTAGGAGGTCCAATTATGAAGTATCCATGCCTTTCAAGACTTTTCAGATGTAGTCATACTAGCTACCTACTATTATATCTAGTAATATTAAATTTGTTCTAAACCTCTTTTTTTAATTAGATGGAATATAGCTACACTTTCTTTAATCTACAGAAAATATTATGAAGTGCCAGAATGATAGGAACTACACTGATGAAGCTCTGGAAAACTGCAATTTCATTTATACACATATGGATCAGGCATATTGCCAATTTACCAGAAAGAGTTTAATACATATCAAAAAGAAGAGCCATATATGATGAACAGAATTTTAAACCCAGTGTTTATTTACCATAGGAACTAATTGTAATGTAGGGTTGCTATATTCTTCATCTTTTGTTTTCAAGTGGCAATTATGTTTCCTTTAATATTGTCTTAAAAGTAGGCCTTTAATAAACCATGTCATTTTTTCATTATCAATTTTATAGAAATAAGTGTATCAAAACAGTTTAGATAAACCATTGTTAAAGGCCTATGAAATTTTTAAGCATAGTTTTCCTAATATTTTTTCTCTGAAAGCTATGCAACTTCCAATTTTACTTACAACTTTAAAAACTCCTTTCATATATTACTGTTACTATTTAATTTCTTTAAGCAAGAGATACAAGAATCAGACAAGTATAAAACATGCTTAAAATCAGTACTATTTTAATTACCTTGCAATTCCATGATCAAATCTTCAAGTTATGTGTAATTAATTCATAAATTTTGAAATAAAAGAATATTAAAATGACCAAAATATTGATTTTAAGAATTTCAGATCCTTTAGGTAGACAATATTTTGCTTTTAGGATAATGTATAATAATAATAATAAATAAATTATGTAAAAGTATGTTTATTTAAAGATACTGATGCAAAGAAATGCAGACATTCTAATGCTTTAGAATCTGTTACTCCAGACACAAAAATAAAAAGAATTTACTTAACTAATGTTAACAAGTTCAGATCACATCCACAACTGGATAGCTAAATATGTATTTGAGGCTTTTTTAATATTAAAAAATCCTACAGACTTCATCCTGCACCCCTCCTCCTTCATGCCAAAGAATCCAGGGAGTAACGAAGGCTTATTTTGCAGCCACTGTTATTGGAACAGCTAACAATCAATCATTATTATAATTATTATATACTAATGTTAATCCATCAAGGGATATATTTTTCATTTTCATTTCATCTAGTGGGATGTTGCCACATTATTTCAGCAGTGAATAAACAGATGGTGCTCACTCAGTGTAATGGAAAGGAAGGGAATTCTATCACTGGCCCTGTGATCTCCAATTAGTTTAAGCACTTTATCCTGCCTAAGTATGCAGAATAATAAAGTCTATCTAAAAGCCCTCTGTTAATATAATCACTTCTGCAGAACAATATTTTTTTTATTTAGAAAACAAGAGTCTTATTTGCTGCTTCAAGTTTGTGGGAAAGAAAAGATGAGCAAGAGTTTATTTTAGTTTATTTCACTGGCTTGTGCACATACAAACTACCAGTGATAATTTATAAGACCAGAGGCTCTCCTCATAGCAGTATGTGAAATTAGATCTCCTTGTTTCAGATATGATGGCTTGTGTGTCAAAGGTCTGCAGCTGCTGTCACTCTTCTCTTTTAGCCTCAGTGGAAAAACCAGATTCAGCTCTGACTTGTGCACCAGACTGCATTTGCACAGCTCCTGTGTACAATCAGCAATTGTATCAAGGGCAGTGCAGGGCTTCCAATTTTTAGAAATCTAAACATATCTCAGTTTTGCAAGATTAAATCAGAAATACTGAAGGGACTATGCATCCAAATATGCTTCAGTGACTTCAGCCCACTGCTTTAATGCAACTTTGTACCTTGCCTATTGTGTCATGGTTTTTAGTCAAGCAGCTGTTCCTAACTATAGTTGCCCTGTCATGGGTGGAGAATGATAGTGCAGGAGACAGGTTTAAGTACAAATTGCTTCAATTTATCACAGGACCACAAAATAAATAGAAAAATCAAGTTACAAAATACTTTAAACATTTTGTGTTAACAGTGCCATTCCAGTAAATGCTTTGATTGTCGTGTGAGCCACTCTAGAAGAAGCTTCAATGTTGTTAATCCCTAACCTGTCCCTTTCTATTCATATACAAAACTTTTCATAGCATCAATAAGCAAAATACCCCAAAAGGCAGGTTGCTGAAAACAGATTTTCGGTCACAAAGGTTAAGAAAGAGTAAAACAAAAAAGTGGGGAAAAAAAAAATCTGTTCAAATCATTAATGGCTACTTGATTCCTGGGCAACAATCAGAATAAATTACAAGGTGAGAAATGTGGCTACATATCAGTTCCTACTGACCTGTGAATAAAGATAGCTCATTACCATTTATGGTTAAAACCCATATTTCCAGTCATATCTTTCTGTAAGCATATAAATAATGACATGGTGAAAAAGAAATGGGATCACTGGGAAGAGCTGTGAACCTGCTTCAGGATCTGTTGCTCTTTTGTTGCAAGTTTTACGTGGACATGCAAAAATGTTATCTTTAAAGTGATCACCTAAAGATAAAGCTTTTTCATTGCAAAAGCTATCATGGGGGATTAATGGTGTCACTTGTAATCCCCTGAACAGATCCAGTGCAGCATTCCTGTATCCAGTGTATCAGTGTACCTGAGGCTGAGCTCACAAGTGACTGCAGTTCAACACAGTGGAGCTGTGGCTCTTCAGAGGCTGCTGCCCAAAACACCTCGTGAAAAAAGAAGCCCCAGCTGGCAAATACAGACCCCAAAGATGAGCTTTCCTCATACTTCTCAAAGATGTTGAGGATATATACACTTATTTTTGCCTTTTCAAATTCTCTTTAAATTAGAGAAGTCACAGAAAAGATATGCATTTTACTCTTGTCTCCTCCAAGGCTGTTTAAAACTCATGTTATATATTCTTGTCTATAAATTTCACTATTTGTTTCCTTGTTTCTTATAGAAGCTCCAATATGTTACAAACACAGGGAACTTGCTACATCCTCTAAGGATCTCTTCAAACACCACTGAGTCCTAAACCCTAATTCACATGCTGAATTTACACACTTAAATTAATCACATTAAACATAAATTAATGTAAGTATTTACAGCAGAATCCCAAATATTATCAGTCTGCTTCAAAGTTTGCTCTGTAAACTGGTAAATCACTACTAAATTATCTGGTTGGATGTTTACTGTGTGACAGCCATGAACAGCTGCTGCTGCTTGCTGCTGGCACTTGAAATATTTATTTGCTTAGACACAGTAGATAGTAAATAAATTGTTAGTTTAGACAAGTCTGTTACATACTAGCAATATTCAATTCCTGATTAAAAAATTGACAGAATTTAAAATACTGAAGGTAATACACATAAATAATATTCTTGAAGTAGTCTGGTTTCTTGATACCTAAACAGAATTAGTTAGAAATACTTAATGAAAAAAAAAAAAAAAAAGAAAGAAAGAAGAAGAAAATGACAGTATATTGATGCATAAACAGGCACATTAGCCAAATATTTGTTTAGGAATTACCTTCATCTTCTATGCTAACCTAATACAAAAGGAACCTAAAGAAAAAGGCATCCACATGCCAAATCAGTATATTTCAGTTAGTTTATGTACAAGATTTAATTAGATTTGGGGATGGCAGATTTTAACTTAACCAATCAACATAGCTTTCCCAACTGAAACAGAAAATAAACTAAAAAACCCTAAGAGTGAACACTGTAATTGTTATGCAGTTATTTTAAAGAGAGTATCCAATATCCATCAAAAGACAAAAGATACATTTTGCTATATACAGTATGTGGGTAATACACCTAAATTATGTGAGTAATCCACCTAAATTTGAGAGACAGAAGATTGGCTTTTTCCTCTACCTTGTGCTTTCCCTTGTAGTCTAACAAGCAATAAAAATAGAAAAATAATTCTTCTTAGAAGGGAGTCACATTTGGTCCCAGAACCAAAGGACAAATAAAACAATCTCTTGTTTCTAACAGTGTGTGTGGATAGGGCCAGCCTTACATACAGACTCCTTTTCTTTAGCAAACTTGAGGGGTTTACAGTAAAAACCTAGAACACTTTATTTCAAACCTCCAATACTCTTATTCTGCCATGACACTGTGAAGTACAGTGGGATTTCTTGTTTAGATACTTCATGCTTCATTCTCTTCTACAGCTTGGTTCTCTCTGCCAGAGTGCTTCTCCTAACCACCTCCTCTTCCTGCCACATCTTACCATCAGACAAGGAGAAACAGAAGACCAATGTGAAACATCCTCAGCTTATAACCAGAGGTGTAACTCATATTCAAAGAAACCTTCTTTACAAAAACATTTTTTCGATTTCAAATTGTCATTTTCGTGAAAATGGATACTTTTCACAAAGACACAAAATGCATTTTAAAAGAAAAGAAAACCTGAACAATAATTTTCGCATTAAAAATAGTTGGGAAAAAAAAATCTCAGTTGCCTCTTCTTTAGTGATTATCAGAAAATACAGTCTGTCTTTACATAGGTGTGGATTTACTTAGCAAAAGATAAAAATAAGAATATATAACTTTCAGTGTCCTGTATTTTTGTTACATATGCTTCATGCTACAGGGAACATTAATGTGAAAATCCTTCCAGCTCAGAATCTACCTTTTGTACTTCACAGATGCAGAGGAGCACAATCTACAGAACATCAATCAACCATCAGCCTCTTATTTTAATGTATCAGTCTGGGAAAGTTAGTTCTTTGAAAGGTTTTTCCTAAATTAATTTTTTTTGAGACAGCTAACAAATGTAGCTTTCCAATTTGTGAATTCATTTGTATTTGGCCTACCAAGATGTTATGTTGATAGTCATATTACCTGAGTAATTATTCCTAACCTAAGTTCCACAATGCTAATTCTAATCTCTTGTGCCAATGAACATTTCCTTTCCTCCTAGCAGTTTTTCAAGTATCATATATTTTGTTTCTGAAAAAATGTTAGTAGTAGATTATTTTGAACTTTTCATTGAAATACTGAAAGTTCTTTCCAATGTCCTGACAACCACAATACCTACAAATTCTACTTTTGTTTGAAACTTTAGCTTCATAAGAAAAAAATTGTAAAGACTCATGTTTCAGATGAAGCTGACTGAGCTGAAAGCCAAAAAAATTATAGCTGCTCTATTTCCAGTCCTCTTGGTACAGTGGAAGCATTTTATTGCCAGCCCAACAGCTTGATAGAATCCCAAACAGCAAAGCCATGAACCACAGATTACTGTTGCTGTTGTGTAGAACCAAATTTGCTGCTAAAATGAAAGTCTGTTTTTCTGCATACATATAAAGCTTTTAGGGGAATAGTAAACAGTAATGTATATCATACAACACAACATCTCTTTTAACAGTCACTCAATGAGTTGGGATTCATCTCATTTACCTCATTTATATCCTCTTGAGTGGTGCAGTGTTGAAAATACTGTGACAGTTCTTCCTCATACTTATCAGCTCTGGAGCTCCAGTTTATGCTATCATACTCAAATCTAGCAAGTTCTTGCTTCAGATTCTTTACAGAAACATTCAAGCAATTCTAATGAGGAAAGAGACAAAGAAATTTATCGGTCTCAGGAAATGCATTGATTTAACCAATCCAAAATGAAAATCGTTGAGGCAGAACGTGCCCAGCCAGCCACAATGGGCTAGAGTAAACTATTAGACCTCCACTGGAAGGAGAGCAAGGAAAATAAACATAGCAGTTTCAGTCACTGGTAGTCTGAGGAGTAATTTTGGGTCAAAGTCACAACCTAAACGTGGTGTCTTCTCTGAGCAAAGAGGGAGTGACCCCCTCCAGTCCTTTGCCAGCTGGAGAACAGCTCTTTTCTGCCATCCATCAGTTTATGGTCTCTGAAGAGCAGACTGCCAATATGAATGATCTAGCCAAGTCATAAGGAAAGCCTTACTACTTTCTTAGTAAGTGAATGAATACGGGGCAATAAAATTTTTTTGCTGAATAAATAATTCCTTTCTAAAATGATATCCTGTCATGCAAATCAGTCTTGAATCCACTGATAAGGTAACACTGTTATTACTTTTTTTTTTGTTCTTGTGGTATCCTTCCTTTATAGGAGAATAAATCTGCAAAGCAACCTTTACAAAATAGCAAGACTGTAATGCAGAGATTCAAGAAATCGCCATCAGGGCCTTGAACTTCACAAAGCATACTAAAGTAAATTATGGTTTGTGGTTTTTTCCAAGCAATGATATTTTAAGAGTAATTTCCTTAAGGCTCTCTCTGTGTTTTTCTCAGAGTAGTAATACATATTTGCACAACTAAAATTCAGCCAGGTAAGTCCAATAATCTTTCATATTTGTCTTTGACTTAATAAATCATTCTGCTTATACTCACAGGTTGCTGCACTGCAGACAAGATATCCACTCCCTGGGTAATAAGTAGAGTATATAGCTGTCTAATATGTGCATGTTTCTCCTGAGAATTCACAAGGTAGGCTTTAGCCTGGTGCACATTTTCAAGGTCCCCATATATTTCAGGAATATCCAGTTCTCCTAATTTTGATAGACATTCCAGCTGAAATATACAAAAATCAAAAATCAGTGTCTGTTTAAAATAACTTTTTTTCCTTACCCTTGAGTTTAAGTAATAAAAATTGGTTTCAGATCTGAGTTTTAAATTCAACTGATTCATGCAGTTTTAGATCCAAGATTTCAATTCTGATCACCAGGCTGATTAATCTTATTTCTCTGGTGAAAAGGAAAGAAAGGCAACAGGAGCCAAAACAAAAGAGAGTATAACTACAATGGAAAGAATGTATGTTTTAAAATGTTATACTCACTTCTTTTTTAATGTGATGGAATTTGACTGTCTTGCTGAAAATCTCATCATATTCTATCATTGCATCCTTTACTGTTTGGTGGAAATGAATAAGTTCACTTATTCTCTCAGAATTCTCTTTCACAGGAAATCCTTTCTGGCTTGGTAATTCCAATAATTTGATCAGGTATTCAAGCTCAGCATTCAGTTGCTAACAAAAATCAGAGAAGTTACTCAATTTTGCACAAACATTGCAATTTTTCCTTCACATTTGATGAAATAACCATCTAACAATGGTAAATTGCCCTGGGGAGAAGTCAATGCCCTGCATTTTGAAATACTACATTCTGTAGTTTTTGGTAGGCATGAATCTCAGCTATTACCCAGCCTTGCATAAAAACAAGTCAAACATCATTAAAGAGCAATGGCAGAGTGAATTGCTCAAACTCAGAGACAGTATTCACAGGAGGTAGAAAGGCCACTATGATGTACCTCAACCTCTGACCTGCTCTAAATTCAAAAGCTTGGAGATGATGCTCTCCTCATTCTTCCACCACCCCAGTACTTGTGTGTTCCTTGAATACACAGATAACACAGCACAAGACATTCTCTGGACACTGAAGGCAAAACCTCTTCGCCCCTACCTTATAAGCATGCACAAACACTTCCTCCAGGAGAGCTGTTGTAAAACATAAAACACTTCAACCCCAGACAGAGCGTCTGGCATAAATGAGGATGTGGATCTTCACAGGACCAAAAAGAGATTTTGATGTACCCTTCACTGCACTAGATTGGTTTCTCACCTCATAGTGTGGTTTCATTTGGTTCAGCTTCTTCTGCAGTTCCAAAACAATTAAAAGGTCACTTCCAAGGTCAACTGGTACTGCAAGCTGGAGGGCCTCTTGAAGAATCTCTAATCCACGGGTAGTCTAAAAGAGAATCAAAAAGTTCAGCATTTCTAACTGCAATAAATTAAAAAAAACCCCCAAATTTAAAGTCAAAGTTAAATTTGTAACAAAAACCATCCTCAAACCAGGCACCCAAATGCTGTCAGTAAAGCCTCTCTGCCGCAAACCTTCTGGGTGACAAGGGTGATAAGATATCTTTAAGACAGCATGAAAAAGCCACTCAGATGCCAGGACTGCAGGACCACAGACACACGATTTCTGAGATAACAGATGTGCTGGTGTGCTGCTGAGTTGCACTAGAGATACAGTAGCTACAAGCCTAGCTGGTGTTTCTGGTTCTGCTACCAGCCCAGCTAGTGTTTCTTTTAAGGAACACTCCACACTCTCCCTGTGCCAAGAAGGTTTCAATCCTCTTTCTGCATGAACCTGGATGGACTTCACTTTAGTAACAGTTAGGACACAGTTTGGTTTAGCAACTGTTCAGTCTCAAAAAAATGGTGCTTTAAAAAAGAATTAAAAAATCACTGCTGGTACAGCATTGAATAAACTTTATTAAAACTTAGAATTTGAAGTGGAGACTTGGACTTGTATGCATTTGAGTAAGGGAAAAAAAGAACAAAAACATTTCATGGCTCCTGATGACTGACTGACATAACAGAGAACAGACTATGAACAAGAATTATATCTTACTGAACACCACTTTTGATTAAATAATACCTATAATAGTTGATGAGAGAGCTAGAGCCAATAACATTCTATGAATATTTGCTACAGTTGCTTTCTTCCTAGCTATTTTACTTACGATTTTTAGTTGTTCTTTAAATATCTGGCACTGTTGCTTGATGGGTTTTACTTGAGTAATTTTAAAATTCCAGATTGCCCAAAGATCAGTCAGCTCTTTCCTTTCTTTATTCAGGTTAATAATGATATCTTCTGTTACTTTTATTGATTTTTCTACTTCTAGTATTAATCTCTCATTTACCTGGCAAATAAACAGAAATATTTTTTCCACATATATTTTTATAGCACACAATTAAAACCTCATAATTTTAAACAAAGCTTAATAAAACCTCAACTATTCCAGTGTAACTTTAAAAAAAAATTTTATACTTTTAAATACACTTTTCCTTAATATTGTCTAGAAACAGGTACAGATTGACAGAATTCTTAAACTACAGACATACATATAAAGCTGGAGTTTAAAACATAGAACAGGTTAGTAATAACTGAATTGTTGCCATCTGATATCTGTTTCACACTCAGACAGAATAAAAGAATTTCTGACTAAACAGAACTACCCAAAATGGCCTTTTGGAGAATAAACAGCAACTGGAAAACAAAGTAGGTGAAGAAAAGACCACTCGTTTGTGTTGATAAACAAAACAGCACTGAAGCACAGGAGGGCTAAAGTGTTTAGTATTTGAATATTTGGTATTTTTTCCTCTTTTCAGTGTAACTTCTATGAGAAACACCAGAAAACTGGGTAACACAGTTTCTGGTTTTCCCATTTAATTTTTTTTCTCTAAGAGAAGCTGTTTTTGTAAATTACTAGTATGATCCATATCTTCCAGATATTTAAAAGCTACAATCTGGGAATATAATGGGAACAGAGTAGTAGAAAATATGGTGACAACACATATCCAGGTGTTTAGGGAGGTAATGTGTCAAGATTTTAAGTGACTTTGAGTCACTTAAACTTTAAGTTTACTCTGACTGTCTTACCTCTGCTTGGTTGCATCCAGGCAGGACACAGCCTGCAGCCACACTAACAGCCTGAGCACCTTCCCTCCCTCAGCTGCTTTTTCCAATTTACCTTACATCCTGCTGTAGTTGACCAACACCACCTCCCCCTTCCCAGCTTAATGTCTAACTGCTCCCTAGTGTGCCCAGTAAAAGCAGAAAGAACAGCTGGGTATTCAGGCTGTCCTCATTAATTTGGATTACTTGAGGAGGTGTAGCTTAGGGAATGATTGCACATCTCAATCGATGTGCACCTCATGAAGTGCTGTTGGAAAATTAACCAGGGATGCCTAGGCAGTGTAGCTGCTGGACAGAATGTAAAGACCCTGGGAAAGATTGTCTGCAAGGAAGTAGCTCTAACATCCATTTCTTTAGAATAATTCATACACTCAGTCAGTAAAGACTCCCTGCCTCTTAGTGGAAGTAAAAGAAACTTAATATTGTGCTTGAGTATATGCTGCTTTCCAACATGAAACAAACAGATATGAGCATGCATTACATTTGTATGCTTGGACTGGGTCAATAAGGGACTGGGTCAATTCTGTCATTGCTAACCACAAAACTTTTTATTCTGCCATAAGCACTCAAATACTTTCTTCTTCTGAAAGTATATATCAGCATTAGCCCCTTTAAAACTAAGTACACAATCCATCAGGCATAGAACTAGGATTGGACCTCATCACAGGCAAGTATAAAACATTCAAAATGGTTTATCAGATCATACTCACCACATTTACTAAATTAAGAAAATAGCAGCCCATATTTTCAGTGGAAAAAGTCTTCTTTATAGTATTTTGCCACTGAGTATTAGCTGACTCTATTGCAATTTTGTTTTCAGTCTCTCTGTTTGTTGGTAGGGGTTTTGAATTATAGAATTCCTTCAGATTTTTAATATCATCATTCACCTATAGAAAGACATTAAATAAATATCGAAAAACAACCCAAAACTTGAGGTGCTATAATCAGAAGTTGTAGAGATATGATAGATGTGAATAGCTCCCTCTGAATCGTCTCTTAATTTTAAGATCTATGGGTCCCTAAAATATTTACAAACACCAAATAATAAAATCGTTTTAAATAACTTGCCAACCAGTAGATGGCAAGCAGACAGGTGGTAGCAATTAGCTCAATTTTTGTCACATATCCTTACATGGATTTTATGTACATGTTGATGTATATCAATGCACTGATTTTCACTGATCTGCTTAATATGAAGTAACTGAAGTTATCAATAATCAGAAGTAGATGTAATACAATATTTTTTTGTAGTTTATCATGCAATAAATAAATCCTATGGCTAATTTTATCTGAAAGGTTCCATTCCATCCTCAATTTCTTTCTAAATATAAAAGAACAGCTACCATATTATAGAATCTTAAAATGGAATCCAAATCAAAATGAAAATTAACAGTCCTGGACACCATTACCACAGCTACCAAAAATATGTTGGTATTAAATTGATTAGCATTTGAGCTAGAGCTGTTTTTTATTTCATTTTTAAATACAATCATATGAATTAGCATGTTAGTGGAAGTAGTGTAAGACTGTAACAAAGATCCCTATGAACATATCATATGACATTTTTAAAAGTTATAAGAAGCAAATCAGTAAATTCAATATTCAGAATACCTATATGGAAGCATTTTTACCATGTATATAATGAGAGTGCACATGTGCAGAGGAGAAAAATCTAAATCAATTACAATCCTTCCTACATTGGAAGCCAATTTTTCAATTGTAAGATTTTTACAGTCTAGTCAGAGAATAAATAAGTAATCCATACCTCTACAGCTGACTGTAAAAAGGCCACATAAGTTTCTAGAATTTCTAGCTTTGAAAAAATATTTTTTTCAATTTTTTTCAGTTCTTTATTCAGAAAGTCAGCTCTGCTAGAGAAAGCCGCCACCTGCTCAGGTTCCAACTCTTCCATATTTTTGATGATTCCCTCAGCTGCTTTCAGTTCACATGAAGTTTCCTTTGAAGGTAGAAGCATAGAAAAAAATGTATGATGACTGGAAAGGACTTGTGAATATTGATATCACATTGTTAATTTTCATTAGGATTGGTTTTTTGTGTATAATTTAATTACTTGTTTAAAGAAGAGCTCAAAATGGAGATTAAATCATAGAAATATCCATTTCTTTCCAAAAAAATGATAGGTGTAGCTACTGAAATTGCTATTTTGAAAGCTAGCATATCACAGTCCCCAGAAGGAATAGTTAGAAGAGGTGTAGAGTTATAAGTATATATCTGTCAGGGCAAAGTAGACACTGCCGCAAACAAAAGCAACACCCTGACATGCAAAAATTTGGCAGAAAAGACACTTAAAACTATCATAAAGTCTTGAGGAACAAAAAGATGTTCTTGCTTATCTGCTGAGATTTTAATATTTTTACTATGTGATGTCCAGAATTGTTTTCAAGGGAATTTTATTTCCACATGTACTGTACAGATCCATCCCTTGGACCCTGTAAGCTGTTGCCTGAAACAAAAATGAACTCTGCAAGGGTAGTGAAATTTTAAGTACTGAAAATACATAGGATACTCCTAAAACACACACTGCCATGTTGTTCAGCTTAGGCTGAAATATGCACCTATGCCAAGGCTATGGAAGGGATTCCAGTGGTTTTAACCCACTTCCAGGTACTGCAGGGCTGCTATGGGAGTGGGAAAGGCCCTGGATGTGACTCAAAAGTAGCCTCACGTGTTACAGAGCTGCGTGCTGCAGTGCTCTCATCAAATGGCTGCACTCCCAACATGACCATTGCATCTCTTTACAGCCCCCTTCACAGCTTCTCTAAATGGGAACTACTGTTTTCTTCTTTGCCAGTTCATCCCTTATAGCTGGCACAATAAACCACAAGAAGGCTTTTCTCTTGCTCTGGCTGTCTAGACAATTATTAAACCTGGTGGCTCATGTAGGAGTAGAAATGCACATTTGAAAAGTCTTCCTACCTGGAGTTGGTACGAGGATCCTGAGGCAGTAACAAATAACACAGTGAGATAGAGACAGTGCAGAAAAACAGTGATTTAATGACTGTAATGCTATCTGTGTTTTTGTTCATTAACTACAGTTCTAAAACAAATCATAGACCTGTTTTCTTTACAAGAAACTCTCAGCCTCTCACCTTATTTAGAATTACATACGTGAAACATTTGTTTCTAAAAGCACTTAACATTATTGAAAGGTTCTTTACCTTTGTTTGTTTAGCCAGTTCAAGGTGCTTGATCAAAACTCTTTCTGACTCACACAAATATGAGCTTATCTCCATTCCAACTGCGAGCATCGGGGTGAGCTTTTTAATTGATTGCGACACCTTCATTTGAAAGTATTATTCACATGGTTAATTTATACAGGTAGACATCATAAACCAGTATAAAATACCACTTTTTATAGGAAAAAAATGAGGTAACACTTTTCTGTGTGTAGATTATGTTTCTGGGCATAATGTCGTGGTTTACACCCAAATAACAACTAGTACCACACAGCTGCTCACACACACTCCTCAACCCCAAATGGCAAGATGGAGAGATGAAATGAAGAAAAGGTAAAACTTGTGCTTTAATATCATGTATACTCAGAGAAATACGGGAATTACAATATAAAAGAAGACAACTCTACTATTTCTTCAACAGGCATGATCAAAACCCCTTCTTGTTTGCTCTCATTTTACTGACAGTGCTTTCCTTTACCCTAAATATCTGAGACTTGTGATTTCAATATGGCACAACTGCAGTAGAATCTTGCTATTATAGCCCTGGCGGAAATATTTCAATTCTGTTCCAGGCTTTTTTCAGAAAGCACATTTAAAGCTTCTCTGACAGGGCAAGAGACCTATTTTTGTGCAGACACATGTACAGAATTCCCTTCCACTGTCACTAAGATATTATGTATGAACTATAATAACAAAACAGATTATGAAGAGCACAGGCAGATGATGCCAGACACAACACACATGGTTATTATTAGATATGTGAATTTACATTTAACATTTTTCTTAAGAACTGGCTGCTAATTGAGGTTCCAACTTTATTGCATGAGGCTGAGGGGCAGTTGAATTTGGCACCAGATTCCTTGGGATACTTTGCTTTAGAGAGTTGGGATTAAAAGTGTATTGCTTGGTAGCAATACAGCAGTAGCAATTCACTGCAATGACACAATATTCTCTAATGCAAGGCTGGGAACAAAGTGATTAGAATAACCAGCACGTTGAAACCTTATGTTTAAATTATGGTTTATATTTTAAGTAAAAGTTGCCTTCAAAATTAACTTTTAGGTTAAGATTCACAACATGATAGTGACATCATTTCTATATACATAAATGGTCTGGAAAAGGACCAATTTGTAGCAAATTAAATTCACATTTGATTTTCATTATAGACATCATGCAAACACAAAATATCAGACTGCAGACTTGAATAATTAAGTCATTAAACTTGATTTACTTTTTTCATCTACACTCCTGGTTTCCTTCATATGAACCTTGCTAAAGGGCTATAGTTTTTTTATTTGAATTTGCACATGGAAACTTATTTAGGAGCTATTTGTCTATTCCATCTCTGACAAGTCATTTAAAAGGTCTGCAGTACCATATGACATTCAACCATTTAAAGAAGGCTGTCATGTCCTTGATGCATCAATACCTTAATTAACAAAAGGAATTGTTACAGTGAATAGAATCTAGTCTCCTGCAGATTTGCTGAAAATTTGCTATGGTTCAGTCACTGTGCTTATTAAACCTCAATTTTTGACACACTTTCATTTTTATCTTCAGCCACATAAAACAGAAGACAGAAGCAGTGTAAGAAACCTGCTTATGGGTCACAGGACTGATTGCTCCCTTCTTTTGCAAAAGAACAAATTATAATAGTTCATTATCCAAGCAAATCTATGCTTAATTGAACACCAGTTCAATATGTTGGTAAAATGTTCTTTGGAAATGGCTCAATTTTTCAGAACAGCTTTTGGTTTCTTTGTGTTGATAAGAGCATTCAGCATTTTAACTATCACTGTGCTCTCTCTAAAAAACTTACTATTATTTGATTCAACTTCAATATTCACTACAGCTAAATTATGGAAATACAATGCACTATTCATGAATGCATAAGACATACTACAATGATGATAATAATCATCACAAAGGTGATCAGAATGCTGGAGCACCTCTCCTATGCTGACAGGCTGAGAGCTGCAGTTGTTCAGCCTGAAGAGCAGGAGACTTTGGGAAGACTTTACAGGAGGTCCTTGCAGTACCTAAAGGGGCCTATAAGAAAGCTTGAGAGTGACTTGGAGTGACAGAACAAGGGATAATGGCTTCAAACTGAAGCAAGGTAGGTCTAGATTAGATTCATGGAAGAAGTTCTTCACTAGGAGGGTGGTAAGACACTGGCACAGGCTGCCCAGAGAAGCCGTGGCTGCCCTGTCCCTAGAAGCATCCAAGAGCAGGCTGGATGGGGATTTGAGCCACATGGTCTAGTGGAAGATGTCCTTGCCCATGGCAGAGGGGTTGGAATGTTCTTTAAGGTCCCTTTCAACCCAAACCATTCTATGAATCTATGATGTACCTTATTCAGATGATCTTCAAGTGAGGCAGTCCATTGTTGCTTCTTCAAAGTAAGTTCTTCATAATCTGGACCCTGGCTGTTTAATTGATCTACCTTTTTTTGAACATATTCCATCATTTTCTGAATTCCTGTCACCCAAGAGCTAAAAAGAAAAGTAAAACTGTAATTTATTTATCTTTTTTGCTCAACATAGAGGATGATTGTGATTTTAAAAAAGCAACACTCATTCTGTTGGTTTGTATGATGACTAACTATAAACTGTTACCCTTAAAAGAAAAATAACCAAGAAAAATATTAAATTTAATCCAAATAAAATTGATAATTAGTAAAACACAGGAATGAAATTTCCAAACAAATAATTTGTCACCAGTGCCTAATGTAGATTCACATGACAGATACATTAATTCTCACAAGACACACAGCCTGAATCACTGAGAAATAGCTCATTTCACTTTTCACTCTAGCTATACAATCTTAAAACTAAAATGACAAATGGAAGAGCTTAAAAGAGAAAATATATGGCATACCAGTTCTACTTTAAAAGGAATATTTTCTTTGGACTCTAAAATATTTCAGTGTTTTTACAGTAGCTGATAAAAGAATGTCATATACATTCTAAGTCAACCTTTCCTTAAGGTTTTTGTTTTAATGGGAGAAAAAAACCCCACCAATTTACAAAACAGTGGTTTACATTATAACTTAAACCATAATATCAGGGAAGCAATTCAGAACCTGAATACTACACTTTAGATTGTAAAGAAGTTACCTCATACAATGAAGAACTGAAGTTTTGATACTAACCTCCTCTCTCCACACATCAAGTTATTTCCTACTTCATCATAAGAATTCTTGTAAAACATGTTCAAAATAAGTTTTTTCATTACTTTAGTTTCATCAGAAACTTATGTTAATACCTGTGAGAATCTGCTTTGTTAACTAAAGTTCGTCCCTTCTGCATGGTAGTTGCTGTACAACCTTTAATTGCTTCCTGCAATTCCTTGTACTTTAGTGTCAATATAGGTAAATGTAAGTCTTCTGAAATAGAGATTTTATGGTAATTCTCAATACTTTCAAGACCATCAAGTACCTGAAGAAAAAAAGAAAATCATATGTCATCAGTATTTCTATTTTTGGAACTAGCCTTGGAAATTATCTGTTTTTAACAATTCTATAAATGGTCTCAAAAAAAAATATACCTGAAAAAAACACAAGAAGACCGTTTGGTCTTTGGACACCATAAAATATAAACTTTACTAAATATTCTTCTATTGGAAAGATTTTTGGAAAAAAGGTTGCATTATAAATAATACTGTTTATAATTAGCTTCTGCAGAGACCAATGCAAGTATAGGCATTGTTTCTGGTGTCCACAGAAAAAAAAAATCTTAAAGCCCAATTCTTGGCAAAAATATTTCCCAAATACCTTATTTTGAAACAAAGCACTCAATATACTTAAAAGAAAATAAAAAGAGAATACATTTTTTGAATGGATTTGCCATTTTGGATAGAAGTTTGAGGCAAAAAGTCTATATGAAAAGGGCAACTGGATTTGTAATTTTCCAATTCAAATTGTTTAGCCTACTGTTTGCATAACCCCACATTCACCAACCTTCAAGAGCACACTAATAGTTTCATTGTCAGGTGGTTATTACACACTTGGCTTCTTACCAACCTTGCCAGCAGCATGAAAAAAGTCATTGGCCTCTTGCAGCAGGGCTTTCCTTTCTTCCATGTGGAAGCACACTTCTTCTTGCAACAGACAGATTTTCTGATTTGAAAGTTTTAGATGCTCTTTTTCTGTATAGTCCTCTGAAAGTAAGATCCTAAATGCTTCACCTTCCAGTTGTTCCACAGTGTAATTCCATTCCTAGTGGGGAAAATTCCACTTCAGTCAATTACACATAGAAAAATAATATACTACATGGTAATAATACAAGTATTGGAAAATGTCTATTGTTATAGCCATGAAAGCTATCATTATTTAAAACAGTATTTCTACAAAGGGGGGCTTCCCAGCCCAGGAGGGGCTTCCCAAGGTTTTAGTGATGAGTTTTCAGCAGTGGCATTCTACATTCTTAGACACAGTTTCAGAGGCAGGAGCAGTAGTTACTAAGGGGTCTGCTTGGAAAAATGGTCAGGATAACAAAGACAGGAAACCTCCAGATAAGACCACACTCTCATGGCAAACAGCCCTTCAGCCCACCTATTTAATCAAGAACAAATCAAAATATTGCCTAGATAATAGCTGCTTGTAGTGAGAGAATTTCTGCTAGGAGATGTCTGGTGATCACTTCAATCAAATGACCTTCTCTTACAGCAGGTTGTGCCATCATCCTTGGCAATATCCACTGTACAGTTTCCCTGATTTCCTACACAAAATCTTAAGTCCACTCAAAAAATATCTCTGTCTTATTTGAGCATGAACCTTTCTAATGGCAGTGACAGATGGAAAAAAAAGGAAGATTACACTTAAGAATTTCAAGCCATAGAGCCAGAAACATTTCTGACAATTGAGTCAGGTACTTTAAAACTAAGGTGCTTTAAAATGGATTCTGTTGAATCAGTACAAGTTTGAGTATAGGTTTTTGGTCTACCTTGCACCACTTGTAAGCACATTTAGTTAATTAGAACTGATTGCATGTTTAACTCCTCGTTATTTTTTCAACTATTCATTGCATATTTAACTCCTCTTTATTTTTTTCAACTATTCATACTAAACTAACTCATGCTTCTACTGTAGTAACCCAAATATACTTCAACTTTGTCATTTCTCCACTGTGGTGAATACTCCCACCTTTCTGCCTAAGCAACAGTAAAAATCTATAGATCTACATTACTGCTATATTTAGCTTTTTTTCATATTAAATCTACTTTTGCTTTTAACTTTTGCTATAGTATTACCAATTAAAAAAAAAAGTTAGCATAAAAAATTCATTAGCCTTAAAATGTTTCAACCAGATTTTAAGTGCTTTAGTAAGAAAACTAATTTCACATTTTTCAACAAACTTATCTTTGTTTTATTTTTGTGTTCTAGTTGTGCTTCAATTTACCTGCACTGTATGCTTATAAAGATACAGATTTGCCTCACTCATTTTAACTCTTCTTTCCTTCCATAAGGGAACATGGAGGAAAAGCCTTCTCAGAGATTTTTTCAGTTCATCTCATCCCCAAACAAGCATCTGAAGGCCAAATCCTGCCCACTGTATTTCCTTTTATGCTTCTTAAAATTCTGCTGGTTTAGAATATCCTGCAATCAAATCACTCCCTTTCTCAAGAAAACACTCCAAAAAAATCCCCCCAATATCTTGAAGACTTGAATTGGGTAATCTCAGCTTCTTACTGAAACCAAGAGAGATGAATCCTAAGCACAATAAAAGCATTTTTTTTTCATTTTGTCTATTGCTGATAAACAGCTGTAGCAAAATCTTTCTAATTTTTAAAATTTATTTTTCAAATTAAAATAATGACCATTACAGGCATCTGGATGCAATAAACTTCAGCCTGTGCTTTCAATTAAGTGAATCCTTGCACTCTATTATTTAATGCACAATTCCCCTTTCATAAAATCCTTTGTCTCTCTATCCTAAGCAATATTAAGCAAGAATGAGGATTTTAGGGATAATAAATCACAGTCTGCTGTGCTGTATTTGTTACTTTTTACCTGAAAAATTTATCATGGGGGGAAAAAATAGTAAAGGGTTGTCCCCAATAAAACTTTAGGACTTTGAATTAAAACCTGAGAAGCTGTATAAAAGTTTTTTCACTGTAATGTTCTAGGCTTAAGCTTTGAAGCACATTTATTTGACTTCAGATCATGATCCATATATAAGATAAAGCAGCAATTAAAACATAAGTCAATTAAACATAAAAACATGCTTTTTTTTTTTTTTTGGAATGTGTGATAAATTAGCTTATTCTCTCATATGCAAAAATGTCTACAACTGAACTTTTTCTGAGCCCCAAATCTGCCTGTTGTTGGTTCATTGCATACATCAGCACATTGATAATTTAGTCTTTGTGAATATTTAAAAGGCTTTCATCTTCAGGAATTATACTGCTGTATAGCTACCAATATAATCATATTATTCCCTCAAATTACAAAAGAAGTAGTGGGCACTAATAAAACCACAAGGGGTTGTGAGCTGCTATGGCCATTACCATATGATGTGTCTTTTGAGAAGTTCAGTGCATGGCTGTAGCAGTGTATTTAACAATGAGCTGATACAATCAACAAGCAGAAAGAGCAAAAAATAATTCAAAGTCTGTCATCCCCCAGAAAAATTGCTGAGATATGTTAAAAATTATTTGGCCACAAAGTGGTGCTAGCAGTTCTTCTTTACCATGTCAAGCACCTCCAAGGCACATAGAAATGTAGCAGCAAGCAGGTAACCAGTGCCAGCACACCCTTTTTGAAACATGAGCTCCTAAATGTGCCTCTTCTCCCAAATCCTGATGGCAATGGGTGGGGGGAGCTGGGAAAGTCCTTGCAGGAATGTGGGGCAGGAGGATTCTTTTAAAGTCTCTGAAGGTTGAGGGCTTTTTTCCCCAGTTATGATTTCTTGGGTTTGTTTTTGGTCTTGATAATCTTACAAACTAGTGATAATGTTTTCATGGGTTTTACCTCTTAGCAAGGTGAAATTCAATGTAAGACACCAGCTTGAGAAAATAATAATAATATTGAATCATTCTCCTTTCTCCTCTCAGCCCAGTCCCATAAATTAGATGCTAGGCCTGTAAATCCCTCTTAGGCTGGCCTCTGGACAATTTAAGAAACCATTTCTCCTGTTCAACCTAATGCAACAATACATGTAAGTAAACACATTGTGTGAAACAGTTCAGACATTGGAAATTTCCACTTTAAAAAAATTTCCGCTTTTCCAACATTAAACTTGCTCTGCATATCTACTACACACAAACATTTAGCTCTGAGCTACAGTACACATAAGAAATGTTACTTGAAAAGATTTATTTATGCTGCTTTGGAACAGGTACCTCCTTTATTCTGTTTTCAACATCTGCAGTTCAGTGCTGCAAAAACCAATGCCTGTAAGTCACAGCTTTCTCAAAGCCCCATAACTCACATCTTTCTCAATTATATTTTCATCATACAGTTTCAATCTGGCCACTCTTCTGCACATCATAAGCAAAAACAACACGCTCAGTAATATCCTCTTCAAATTTAATTTCCCTCTGCTAGAACCTGCTGGTAGTAAGAAATGCAGAAGGCTTAAAGATAAGGTGCTAGAAATCATAATTCACATGGATGCGTAACAAAAATGTTTAATGCTAAACACTTTAAAATCATCTCATTTAAAAAGGCAATTAATTAAAATTATATGAATGATCTATTACATAATGTACAGGAGAAGAATTTTTAGGTGAAATTGTAATAATAAGTCTTATTATTATAAGTTATTTCCTAGATACTCAACCATGAAAAATATTATTATACAAAATGAGAATACATATTGTTTTTCTTTCTGCACTTACACCCCAATTTCTAATTCAGACAGCAAATTACAAGAATAGCCTGTGAAAATGAAATGTAGGGAAGATTAATGATTATTTGGTTAAAATTCAGCAATGCTTTAGAACACCTATTGTTGTGTCCCTCTCTCTGAAAACACTCCACAGCATACTCATTCATTGGTTTATCTCTTTTTCTTGTGCCAAAGGTCTGTTGAGAAGAATTTATCTTTACATGCTCANAAAAAAAAAAAATAAATTTTTTGACATGCTGCTTGGAGAAGCATTAGAAATATTATTGTGTTGTGTTTACATGACATCCTTGAAGCAGTTACCTGTTAATTATGCAAACAGGCAAGCATGTGACATTTAACTACAAAGTTTGCAAGGAAACAGATCTGTGAACAATCAGAAGCCTCTTACTATCAACACAGTAACTTTTTAAAAGGCAATTACTTCTATTGGAATAGTTTCAGGATGAAATAGGCCTCCTTGGTCATCTGGGTTATCCAAATTCAATTGCATGAAAATGGTATCTTGGGGAACGGTCCTGACCCAGCAACAGCACTTACCTGATTACAGCACAATTCAGTTACCTAAAAAAGGTTCTAAATATAGGCAATTTATTTCATACTTTCTTCTTATAGCAACAATTTCTTTAATCTCATCTTGCTTTTATGAGTGGCAGTAACAGAGTTATTCTCTGGAAAACTGATATTAACTATGAAAGTGGCAATTTCAATTACTTTTAATCAAGAAATAAATGGGCAAATACCTATTCAAATTGTGTACTCAGCTCACTGACAATTAATTAGGGCAGAAATGGTTGGGCTTTTGTCCTTTATAACATTAAAATTTGTTAAAATTCTAATAAAATTCCTTTTCTTTATTTTTCACCACAGGATTTTACATGTAAACTATCAGTGTGAAACTTGATCACTAAATTGAAAAACCAACTAAACAACATCAAGAGTTATTCTTCTTATAACTTATGGGTAGCTTTTGAAATTTTAAATTAAAAAAAAATCTGAGAAACATGGAGGCCTTGCATTAAAAGAATTAAAATGACAGATACAGAATATATATCTATATATAAATCTATATATATATATCTATATATA